>CAUYRH010022099.1:0-26314 GCA_963574655.1 Perodicticus potto
GAGCTATTTGCTACTCTACTCTACTCAGGGAGACTCTGTCTCAAAAAAAAAAAAAAAAAAAAAAAAAAAAAGTTGGCTCGGCGCCTGTGGCTCAACAGGCTAAGGCACGTATACCTGAGCTGGCGGGTTCGAATCCAGCCCAGGCCCGCCAAACAACAATGACGGCTGCAACCAAAAACAAAAAAAAATGTTCAGGCATTGTGGCGGGCGCCTGTAGTCCCAGCTACTTGGGAGGCAGAGGCAGGAGACTCGCTTGAGCCCAGGAATTGGAGGTTGCTGTAAGCTGTGATGCCACAGCACTCTACCCAGGGTGACAGCTTAAGGCTCTGTCTCAAAAAAAAAAAAAAAAGAAAAGAAAGAAAGAAAGAGACTATATTTCTATGAAGAGTATGCTAATGTCAGCTGTAGATTCAAATAACCACCATGAGAAGCCCGTTTTTATTGAATATTGAGTGTCTATCCTATTTGACATTGAGTTATATGAGTACCAAAAAAAGGTACATGAGCATAGTTTCGAGTGACAGCCAGGGAGATGCTATGTAGAGCACATACCAGAAAGTCTGATATCCCTGTTTCTCTACCTGTGTTTATTCCTGGATTTGAAAGTGCCTGGATTGCATTTGGATGCATGTAAACAGCTGTCCAAAGGGATACTGTGAAATGACCTCTGCATTAGTGTTATTCCTACAGAAAACTGAGCAGTCGCTGAGCTGCAGAAACATGACAAGGGAAAGAACAAATAAGCCTGAGAGAGTTAAGGGAAGAGCTGCGATGGGCTATGGGCTAGTCCACCTGACACTTTACCCTTGTCTCCTCTTCCATCACTGCAAGTTGTCAAGATGTTTGTGGATAAACAGAGCCTCTTCTCTTGGTTATCTATCTTCTCACACTGCTTGATTTGTTCACTGATCGCCACCCACCCTCAGTGAAATGACCTCGAAACCTCAACAGGCTTTTTAAAAATCAATCAAATACTGATTCAATTGTTGTCCAATACAAGCTGTTGTCTCCGTAGACCTCTGATGAGTTCATGAGGTCCAACTGCCAACCAGAAAGACCCTGGCTTCTTACCGCTTTTAAACCTTCCCAATCCTGGAAGATTCCAACCTCCCACTCTTCCAGGCTCGTCTGCCACTTCCATCCATCCCCACTAATTTTTTTCCCTTCACTGCTGTCATCTCTCTTTACCTCTATGCTGTTCATTCTGTTTGAAATGTCTATCCTTCCTTCTTGAGAGGTCACCCGGCTCAAATGCCACCTCCCCAGCAGCTTTATTAGATTGCCCCAGATTTTCATTGCGTAATTAAATGTGCCTGACTCATGTCCCCCAAAAGTTGAGACTCTTTTAAGAGATCACCTGATGTGGAAGATGTTAAATGACTCCTTGATACTAGAACGTAGAAAAAAGCTCACTGAAATTATTGACACATATAGTTAATAGCACAAGGCAATTAAAAAATATCTTTAGTGCTTCTGCATTTGGTGGTACTCTTTCTTTATACCTGTTTCTCTTTCTGAGTGCCTGTTTTGGTAGGTGGGATTTCTCACCGAACCCAGCTGCCAGGGAACCAATACTTCAGAGTTGTTTTTTCCTTTTACCATCTCAGGATGTAATTTCTCCTCCTCATTTGACATCTAATTCCCAAAACTTTCTGCTCTTCCTCATGAGCATGTACATAAAAATTCTTAAGAAAATTTTAGAAAATAAAGTTCGAAAATGTGTAACAAATATTTCAGGCCTAGATGTACCTGTATACCATAAACGCATATAATAACATTTGAAAATCAGTTACTGTGAGGCTGGGCGTGGTGGCTCACGCCTATAGTCGCAGCACTCTGGGAGGCCGAGGTGGGCATATCAACTGAGCTCACGAGTTGGAGACCAACCTGAGCTAGAGCAAGACCCTCATCTCTAAAAATAGCCGGGTATTGTGTTGGGCCCCTATAGTCCCAACTACTCAGGAGGCTGAGACAAGAGAATCTCTTGAGCCCATGAGTTTGAGGTTACTGTGAGCTATGAAGCCATAGCACTCTACCAACGTTGACAAAGTGAGACTGTCTCAAAAAAGAAAATCAGGCTCAGTGCCTGTGGCTCAAAGGGCTAAGGCGCCAGCCACGTACGCCTGAGCGGGCGAGTTCAAATCCAGCCCAGGTCTGCCAAACAATAATGACGGCTGCAACCAAAAAATGGCCGGCCGTTGTGGCGAGCGCCTGTAGTCCCAGCTACTTGGGAGGCGAAGGCAAGAGACTCACTTGAGCCCAGGAATTGGAGGTTGCTGTGAGCTGTGATGCCACAGCACTCTATCCAGGGTGACAGCTTAAGGCTCTGTCTCAAAAAAAAAAAAAAAAAAAGAAGAAAATCAGTTATTGTAATTTACCATATCAACAGACTAAGGAAGAAAGCCCATATGGTCATTTCAATAGATACACAGAAAGTATTTGATAAAATGAATTTATAAATATGAATTCACAATTTAAAAAAAAAGCCTCTTTTGGCTTGGTGGCTATAGCACAGTGGTTATGATGCCAGCCACATACACCAAGGCTGGTGGGTTCGAAATCGGCCCAGGCCAGCTAAAACAACAAGGATAACTGCAACAAAAAATAGCTGGGCTTTGGTGGCACCTGTAGCTCAAGTGGCTAAGGCGCCAGCCACATATCCTAGAGCTGGCTGGTTCGAATCCAGCCTGGGCCTGCCAAATAATGACAACTACAACCAAAAAATAGCCGAGCGTTGTGGCAGGTGCCTGTAGTCCCAGCTACTTGGGAGGCTGAGACCAGAGAATAGCTTTAGCCCAGGAGTTGGAGGTTACTGTGAGCTGTGATGCCACAGCACTCTACCAAGGATGACAGCTTGAGGTCAAAGGTGCAAAGGCAATTCAATGGAGAATGAAAATACTTTCCAACCAATGATGCTGAAACAATTGGACATCCTAATGCAAGAAAAAGGAGGGAGAGAGAGAAATCAATCTCAATCCATACTTCATATCCAATGCAGAATTAACTCAGAATGTATAGTCAAATCTAACACTGTAAAACTTGCAGGAAAAAAAAAAAACAAAACAGGAGAAAATCCTTGTGACTTTGGAATAGGCAAAGATTTATTAGATGGGACACCAAAGCACATTCCTTGAAGAAATCGTTTTATACTTTGACTCTGACAGTGTTTACACATCTGTATGTGTTCATTAAAACTTACGGAAATGGGGCAGGGCTCAGTGCCTGTAATCCTAGCACTCTGGGAGGCTGAGACGAGTAGTTTGCCTGAGCAGGTGGATTGCTTAAGTTCAGGAGTTCAAGACCAGCCTGAGCAAAAGTGAGACCCTGTTTCTAAAACTAGCTGGGTGTTGTGGTGTGTGTCTGTGGTTCTAGCTACTTGGGAGGCTGAGGCAAGAGAATTGTTGAAGCCCAGGAGTTGGAGGTTGCTGTGAGCTGTGACGCCACAGTACTCTACCAAGGGTGGTAAAGTGAGACTCTGTCTCTTAAAAAAGAAAAAAAAAAAAAAACAACTTCAGACACCACATCTGACATGAGGGCTTAGAAGAATGGGGTCTCAAGCCTTTTCTAAACACCTGTTGGCTACCTGATTTATACCCTAAAATGAGTCCTCTAGAATATACACACACACAGTCCATTACAGTTTGTAAAGCACCCTAAGTAACGGCCTCATTCGCCCCTCCTGGCAGTTTGGAGTGTTTTTTGTTGGGGGTGGTGGTGTTTGAGACAGGGTCTCACTCTGTTGCCTGGACTAGAGTGCAGTGGTGGGACTGTAGCTCGCTGCAGCCTTCCACTCCTCAGCTGAAGTAATCCTCCTCTCACACCTCCTGAGTAGCTGGGACTATAGACACTCACCTCCATGTCAGCTAATTTTTCTATTTTTTATAGAGATGTGTTCTTGTTATGTTACCCTCGTTAGTCTTGAACTCCCAACCTCCCTCAGGAAATCCTCTCCCTTCAGCCTCCCAAAGTGCTAGGATTATAGGCATAAACTATTACACCTGGCCTATTTTCTTAATATTTATTGAGCTACATAAGCCAGTGTGGAGTGTTTTATTCCTCTTATACACGAAAGGAAACCGCACCTCGGAGAGGTTAATTAGTCTTGTGTAAGGTCCAATGGCCTTTTGATCATCCACAGTGAGGGGCAAGGCAGCTTCTTCTTTTCTTTTCTTTTTTTTTTTTTTAAGAGACAGAGTCTCACTTTGTCTCCCTTAGTAGAGTGCCATGGCATCACAGCTCACAGCAACCTCCAGCTCTTGGGCTTAGGCAATTCTCTTGCCTCAGCCTCCCAAGTAGCTGGGACCACAGGCTCCTGCCACAACGCTATTTTTTTGTTGCAGTTTGGCCGGGGCCAGGTTCGAACCTGCCACCCTCGGTATATGAGGGTGAGCCAAAGGGGCCGCCCAGCTCCTTCTTTTTCTAAGGCCAGACCCCAAGGATGCAAGGCTTAGGGCCCAGTGTCAGACAAAAAAACTCATTCCTGGAAAGCGCTCCAAAGAGAACGTTCCAACAGGGTAAACGCTCCTTCTTTAGCATCTCAGTGATTGCTTATGGAGGCTCCACTTCCAGTTGATGGGCTTTTAAACACTGTAGGAGTAGATGTGGTAGGGTTAACCATGGAACCCCTAAAGATGCCTTCATCCTAACCCCGGAAGCTGTGAATATGCTACCTCACAGGTTAAAAGGGATTTACAGATAGGGTACGGTTAAGGGTTTTGAGACGCGAAATGATCCTGGGTTATCCAGGTGGGCCCAGTGTAATCATATGGTCGTTCTAAGAGGGAGTGAGGAGGGTGAGGGTCAGAAAAAGTCATGGGGACAAAAGCAGAGGTTGGGGTGATTTGCTTTGAATTTGGAGGAGGGACCACAAGCCTCTTAACGTAGGCAGCCTCTAGCCTCTGAAAAAGGCAGGGAAATGGATTCTCCCCAAAATCTCCAGAAAGAACACAGCACTTAACACTCAGTCTGATTTTAGACTTTCAGCCTCCAGCAGCGTAAGAGAATAAATTTGTATTATATAAGCCACTAAGTTGCTGATAATTTATCACAGCAAGAAGAGGAAACTAATACGGTAGGGAGAAGGACACATAGTTGAGAATTAGGTATACTCAGAAAACGTAAAGCCAAAGATTCTTTTACTTATTTTCCCACATTTAAAACCAAGCAAATGAGTCCAGAAGTTAGAGGTTACAGTGAACTATGATTGTGCACTGCTCTCCAGCCTGGGTGATGGAGTGAGACAATATCTCTAACCCGTACCATACTGAAAAATAAATAAATAAATAAAAAAGTATAACTTTTATTAATGGAAACATATTTCATAGAAAAAGGCACTGAATTGAGAAAAATACATGATTTAGGCTGGGCGCAGTGGCTCATACCTATAATCCTAGCACTCTGGGAGGCTGAGGTGCATGGATTGCCTGAGCTCAGGTGTTCAAGACTAGCCTAAGCAAGAGCTAGACTCCATTACTACTAAAAATAGAAAAAACAGCTGGGCATTATTGTGGGCGTCTATAGTCCCAGCTACTCAGGAGGCTAAGGCAAGAGGAATGCTTGAACCCAGGAATTTGAGGTTGCTGTGAGGTATGACACTGTGGTACTCTACCCAGGACAACAGAGAAGGAAGAAAGGAAAAAAGAAAGGGAGGGAGAAAGGGAGGGAGGGAAGAAGGAAGGAAGGAAGGAAAGAAAGAGAGAGAAAGAGAGAAAGAGAGGGAGGACAAGGATAGGAGGGGAGGGAGAGGAGAGAGGAAAGAAGGAATGAAGGAAAGAAAGAAAGAAGGAAAGAAAAAAACACATGATTTAAAATTCAACTGGAGGGGCCAGCGCTGGGGTGGGGGAGGCCATCTTTCTTACTTTGCCCATTCTGTGGGCTTGAGAGCTTTTTTTCAAAGCCATATCAGAAGAGTGGACTTGATTGATGTATATGCTAATGAGGACTTCTACCAGGACCCAGGATTCAACAAGACAGCCTTCAGGCTTGGCGCCTGTGGCTCAGCGGGCTAAGGTGCCAGCCACATACAACTGAGCTGGTGGGTTTGAATCCAGCCCAGGCCTGCCAAACAACAATGACGGCTGCAACCAAAAAATGGCCAGGGGTTGTGGCGGGCACCTGTAGTCCCAGCTACTTGGGAGGCAGAGGCAAGAGACTAGCTTGAGCCTAAGAATTGGAGGTTGCTGTGAGCTGTGATGCCACTGCACTCTATCCAGAGTGACAGCTTGAGGCTCTGTCTCAAAAAAAAAAAAAAAAGACAGCCTTCAGATGACAGAAGCAGCAGTACTGAGCCACCTCCTCCTGTTCTCCAGGAGCCCTCTCCCAAGCCCAACAAGATCCCTCCAGTTCTATATCCCTACAGTGGCCTGGGTAATAGGCGAGCTGCTCTCTATGTGGACAGTTTCTACTGGTGGATCACAGTCCAATAGCTGATTCAGATTATTTGCTCAATAGAGGTCTATGATGTGGTGCAGATAAATTCTCAGAGAATTGAGAAAATGGCCAGTGGCCTCTGAAAACTCTGTCCACAATTTGTTGGAACTCCTGCCAGGAAAAGTTCTTTTTTTCTTTTTTTTTCTGAGACAGAGCCTCAAGCTGTCACCCTGGATAGAGTGCTGTGGCATCACAGCTCACAGCAACCTCCAATTCCTGGGCTCAAGCGAGTCCCTTGCCCCCGCCTCCTAAGTAGCTGGGACTACAGGTGGCCGCCACAACGCCTGGCAATTTTTTGGTTGCAGCCATCATTGTTGTTTGGTGGTCCCAGGCTGGATTCGAACCTGCCAGCTCAGGTGTACGTGGCTGGCGCCTTAGCCCATTGAGCCACGGGCGCCAAGCCAAGGAAAAGTTCTTAATGGCGAAAAAGTGAACATGAGGCTGGCCACCTGACAGAACCTGTCACAGTTTGAGGCACAGGCTCAGAAACATGAATGTGTCTGAGTCCCCAAAGGGGGAATACCTCCACGGGCCCACTCCTAAAATTCTAGTGATTATGCTGATGGACTGGCTACACCCTCTGAGAACTTTGTACCCTCATCCGCTTGTGTGGATAAGCCCCCCAGGGTGCTGCCCTACTTCAATTGCCTTCCTTCATTCTGTCCCCTGACAGGTCTGTTCCACCACCAATTCTGCTCCTACCATCTCTCTTCTCAAGCCTTGGGGTCCCTCCTCCTCCTTCTTTTGGTATGCACCACCAGCATCTCATGCACCCTCCCCCTGATTACCTCCTCATGTTGCTGTACCTCCCCCTGGGGCCATCCCTTGACCTCAGTCCTTCTTGCCCCCCACAAAATGCACAGTGGGGCCTCCACCAGATACTTACATGAAGGCCTCTACACCCTATAGTCACCATGGCAACTGAGTTTGGAGCTGTCCATCCTCTACAGTAAGTGAAGCTGAACTAGAAAAGATTATGAAGCATAATAAGCAATTTCTAGCAGTGTCATTTCCAAAGCTGTATCTGGAGCCAGTACAGGGCTTTATGTGATGCAATTGAGATGCTGCTCCCAACCATTGAGATTATCAGACAGTCCCTGGTAGCCAGTGATGAGCATTGCTGTTCCTTATCTCCTCTCTTTAGGACTGTCTTCATGGCATCAAAGCCAAGTCCTACAGTAGCAGTTCTCAACCTGTGGGTTACGACCCCTTAGGGGGTCAAATAACCCTTTCACAGGAGTCACCTAAGACCATTCTGCATATCAGATATTTACATTACGATTCATAACAGTAGCAAAATTACAGTTACGAATAACAACGAAAATAATTTTATGGTTGGGAGTCACCACAACATGAGGAACTGCAGTAAAGGGTTGCAGCATTTGGGATGGGCGGAGGCAAGATGGCTGACTGGAGCCAGCTTTCCACAGAGACTCCTATCCAGAAGGAGACTTAAAGGACAGAAGTTTAGCAAGAAAGCCGATGGTTCAGATCTGATCCAAGAGAGAAGGTTGTTGTGGCGGGCGCCTTGTAGTCCCAGCTACTTGGGAGGTGGAGGCAGGAGACTCACTTGAGCCCAGGAATTGGAGGTTGCTGTGAGCTGTGAAGCCACGGCACTCTATCCAGGGTGACAGTTTGAGGCTCTGTCTCAAAAAAAAAAAAGAGAGAGAGAGAGAGAAGGTTGAAGAATGCACATCAACCTTGCTGAGGCGAGCTGAAACCCCAAGGATACAAACAAAAGATACAAAAATCCATTGCCAAGCGGATGGGAGTCCCCCATGAGAAAGGCTCAAAGTATACTCCATACAAACAAGTGAGCTGAGTTCAAATATCCTCTCATTTTATCCCACGGGAGAGATCCTCTAAAAACTGGACCTTCTTACCCTACTAGGGGGCCATGGCACTCTCCTGCCAGGCATAAAACTGTATAAAACTGCATATATTCTCTACCTGCAATTTTGAACTCCCAGAACTCCCCTCCACTCTCACCCTAAGAGGTCTGGAATCCTCTCCCCTGTGGAGTCCAGATTCTTGGACATTTTCTCGAGGGGTGTGGATGGGGCATGGGCTGTTGCTGACCTGTGCTGATTTTCTGGCACGGGAGAAAGGAGAGGATGGTCAGCTGAGAGGGAACCTCAGCCAAGAGGAAACCATACAGGAGTGGCGGTGCCCCGAGGCACAGAGTGGCAGCCGTAGCAGTAGAAACAATGTGGCTTACACCCCTGAGGATACCTTGAAAGGACACTCCCAGTCTCTCTGGGCAAACATAGGAAGCCGGACATCTTCTCTGGTAGCAGCCAGTGGTGAAACAGATCTGGGGTGGAAATGCAGGCCCCGTGAGTAAAGGGTATGCCTGAGGTGGAACCAGCCTGGGCGGAGCTCAGGGACTAGAATACGCACGTGCAGAGACAGCAGACTCCCAGGGCGGGCTAACCCAGAGGACTCCTTCACTGAGCCTCAGATGCACCCGGCCCTCAGGGGACCATAGCTGAGACAAAAGCCAGCAGACAGAGGCTGCAATGGACAGCCAAGTCCCAAGCTCTGACCATTTGCCCCCAACACAAACTGCAGCCAAGACAGAGCAGCAGCACAGATAGGGCTGAGTTGTTCAAATAGCCTCTGGTCCACATGGGAATATAGCTGGGACAGAAACAAATTGTGCGAAGTTGTTCTGTTCTGTCACCAACATCAATCAGGGGCAGGGCTGGAACTGAGTGAAATACCCCAGCCACCATTAAGCACCCAAGGTTATCAGGCCTCACCTACCCCTGCTGGATGGTGGCAGAGTGTGGCAGCCTGGCTGAGGAGACATAGATCTCCCTATGACTCAGGCAGGCGCAAACCCTGGGAGAATCTGCTCATTGGAGGGAACTGGGTCACAGCCTTGCGGGGTTACCAGTGACTGGGTGTGACAGAGGTGCAAGGTGGGGAAGGAGACATCAACCTTCCCAGACTAATTTATTTGCTGGGTGGGTCCTTCTGACTTCATGGAGCACTGGAGCGAGTCGTACTCGAGCTGCCAGCAGACCCTTGCTATCTAGTTGCTAGAGACCTTTTGAACTCTCCTACCTGAGATTGGTGCTGACTGGGACAATTGATTTAGACCTCTTGAACTGGGCCAATCACCTGACGACTATCCAAAGTGGTACCCTGGGTGTGTGGTTGTATAAGGTTTGATTTTCCTTTTCCAATTGTTCCCTATGGGGGACAGGGTGACTCAATTGCTGATATTTCTCCACAGCTGAGACTTCAACCCAGAGTAACTGATTCACTAGGGTAAGACAGAGGCCAGCTGAAAATAAGACAGAGCCACTCAGACCCACCACACCAAGAAGGTTCCCAGTTTCTCAGGCCGTAGCACTGTACGCGTCCTTGGCAAAGCTCTAGGGGAAAAGGTACACACACCAGTCCCAGCTTTTGGGCAAAGGACTTGCCAATCACTACTCCTGTAACACCCAACCCAACTTCTCCTTATCTGCTCATCTAGCCAATGGTGTAAAATAATCATGGGGTAGAATCAGCGGAAAAACTCCAGTAACATAAATAACCAGAGTAGATCAAACCCCCCCAAGGAATAATTAGGCGGACACAACTGAAGATCCCATTCATAAACAGATGGCAGAGAAGTCAGAAACTGAATTCAGAATTTGGATTGCTAATAAGATCAATAAAATAGAGGAAAAGTTGGAATTAGAAATTCAAGGAGCATTTCAAAAGTTGTCTCAAGAATTCAAGGAATTCAAAGACAAAATCACCAAAGATTTTGACACATTGAGACAAGAATTTGCAGCCCTCAAATATCTGAAAAATACAGTAGAATCCCTCAGTAACAGAATGCAGCAAGCAGAAGAAAGGATTTCTGACATTGAAGACAAAGCTTTTGAATGCTCCCAAACTCTCGAAGAGAAATGGAGAGCAAAAACGGATCATTCTCTCAGAGAGCTCTGGGATAATTCAAAGAAAAGCAATATTCACCTGATAGGGATCTCTGAAGGCGCTGAAATGGCTTCACAAGGCACAGAGGCTCTTCTTCATGAGATTATGAAAGAGAACTTTCCAGACATGCCAAGAGATTCTGAAATTCAGATAGCAGACTTTTTCAGAACTCCAGCACGACTCAACCCAAATAAGACATCCCCCAGGCACATCATAATTAACTTCACTAAAGTTAATATGAAGGAGAAAATTCTGAAAGCAGCAGAGGTAAGAAAACCATAACTTACAAGGGGAAAAATATCAGAATAACTGCAGATCTCTCTGCTGAAGCATTTCAAGCTAGAAGAGGGTAGTCATCAACTTTTAATCTCCTAAAACAAAATAAATTTCAATCCAGGATCCTGTATCCAACTAAACTGAGTTTCATTTATGATGGAGAAATTAAATACTTTAATGATATTCACATGTTGAAGAAATTTCCCATAACTAAACCAGCTCTCCAGGATATTCTCAGACATATCCTCCACAATGACCAGCACAATCCTCCACCACAAAAGTAAACTCACTCAGAAACTTTTGATCAAATTCCAACTTCCACAGTGGTGAAAGGATTAAAAATGTCCACTGGACTTTCGAAAAATTTGATACCCAAAATTCTACCAGGCTTATCAATATTCTCAATTAATGTGAATGGCTTAAATTGTCCTCTAAAGAGGCACAGGTTGGCTGACTGGAGACAAAAACTCAAGCCAGATACCTGTTGAATACAAGAATCTCATCTTACCTTAAAAGATAAATATAGACTCAGGGTGAAGGGATGATCATCTATATTCCAGGCAAATGGAAAGCAGAAAAAAGCAGGAAAAATCAGAAAAAGCAGAAAAAAGCAGAAAAAATCTTATTTGCAGACAAAATAGGCTTTAAACCAACAAAAAGTAAGGAAAGATAAGAATGGACACTTCATATTTGTTAAGGGTAATACTCAATATGATGAGATTTCAATTACTAATATTTATGCACCCAACCAGAATGTGGTTTATAAGAAAAATTTATAAGAAAAACGCTAACAGACATGAGCAACTTGATTTCCTGCAGCTCCATAGTATTCGGAGATTTTAACACTCCTTCAGCAGTGTTGGATAGATCCTCCAATAAGAAGCTAAGCAAAGAAATTTTAGATTTAAACTTAACCATTCAACATTTGGATTTAACAGACATCTACTGAACATTTCATCCTAACAAAACTGAATACACATTCTTCTCATCAGCCCATGGAACATACTCTAAAATCGATCACATCTTAGGTCACAAGTCTAACCTCAGCAAATTTAAAAGAATAGAAATTATTATCATTCCTTGCATCTTCTCAGATCATCATGGAATAAAAGTTGAACTCAGTAACAACAGAAATCTGCATACTCATACAAAAACGTAGAAGCTAAATAACCTTATGATGAATGATAGATGGGTCATAGATGAGATTAAGAAGGAAATTACTGGGCGGCGCCTGTGGCTCAAGGAGTAGGGTGCTGGCCCCATATACAGGAGGTGGTGTGTTCAAACCTGGCCTCAGCCAAAAACTGCAAAACAAAAAAAGAAGGAAATTACCAAATTTTTGGAACAAAATGACAATGAAGACACGAATTATCAGAACCTCTAGGATAACGCAAAGACAGTCCTAAGAGGGAAATTTATAGCACTGCAAGCCTTCCTCAAGAGAACAGAAAAAGAAGAAGTTAACAACTAAATGGGACATCTCAAGCAACTGGAAAAAGAAGAACATTCCAATCCCAAACCCAACAGAAGAAAAGAAATAACCAAAATTAGAGCAGAATTAAATCAAATTGAAAACAAAAGAATTATACAACAGATCAGTAAATCAAGAAGTTGGTTTTTTGAAATCGTCAATAAAATAAATAAACCTTGGCTTGGCACCTGTGGCTCAGTGGGCTAAGGCACCAGCCACATACAACTGAGCTGGTGGGTTTGAATCCAGCCCGGGCCGCCAAACAACAATGACAGCTGCAACCGAAAAATGGCCGGGTGTTGTGGCGGGTGCCTGTAGTCCCAGCTACTTGGGAGGTGGAGACAAGAGACTCGCTTGAGCCCAGGAATTGGAGGTTGCTGTGAGCTGTGATGCCACAGCACTCTATCCAGGGTGACAGCTTGAGGCTCTGTCTCAAAAATAATAAATAAATAAATAAATAAATAAACCTTTAGCTAACTTAACCAGGAAAAAAAGAGTAAAATCTCTAATTTCATCAATCAGAAATGGTAAAAACGAAATAACAACAGACTCCTCAGAAATGCAAAAATCCTTAATGAATATTACAAGAAACTTTATTCTCAGAAATATGAAAGTCTGAAGGAAATCGACCAATACTTGGAAGCACACCACCTCCCAAGACTCAACAGAATGTAGTGGAAATATTGAACAGTTCTATATCAAGTTCTGAAATAGCATCAACTATATAAAATCTCCCTAAAAAGAAAAGCCCGGAACCAGATGGCTTCATGTCAGAATTCTACCAAACCTTTAAAGAGGAACTGGTGCCTATATTACTCAACCTTTTCAAAAGTATAGAAAAAGAAGGAATACTACCCAACACATTCTATGAAGCAAACATCACCTTGATCCCCAAACCAGGAAAAAACCCAACAAGAAAAGAAAATTATAGACCAATATCACTAACAAATATTGATGCAAAAATATTCAACAAGATCCTAACAAACAGAATCCAGCAACACATCAAACAAATTATGCACCATAACCAAGTGGGTTTTATCCCAGAGCAAAAATCACATTATAACAAAGATATTTGTACCAGAATGTTTATTGCAGCTCAATTCATAATTGCTAAGTCATGGAAGAAGCCCAAGTGCTTCTTCCCACAAATGGATTAATAAATTGTGGTACATGTATACCATGGAATATTATGCAGCCTTAAAGAAAGATGGAGACTTTACCTCTTTCATGTTTACATGGATGGAGCTGGAGCATATTCTTCTTAGCAAAGTATGTCAAGAATGGAAGAAAAAGTATCCAATGTACTCAGCCCTACTATGAAAATTATCTATAGCTTTTATATGAAAGCTATAACCCAATTATAGCCCAAGAAGAAGGGGAAAGGGGGGAGAGAGGTGAAGGGAGGGACGAGGATGGCTGGAGGGAGGGTAATTGGTGGGACCACACCTACGGTGCATCTTAGAAGGGTACAGGTGAAACCTACTAAATGCAGAATATAAATGTCTTAACACAATAACTAAGAAAATGCCATGAAGGCTATGTTAAACAGTTTGATGAAAACATTTCAGATTGTATATGAAGTCAGCACATTGTACCCTATGATTGCGTTAATGTACACAGCTATGATTTAATAAAAAAGAAAAAAAAAGGGGGGGGGTCGCGGCATTCAGAAGTTTGAGAACCACTGGCCTATAGTGTGGTGCCAGCTGGAGCTCTTCCAGGAAAAGACATCAGTCCAGGGAGAGGTCCCTGGAAAGCAGCAGGAGGCATCAGGATCTGCTTCATAATGAAGATCAGCATGATGATTATTTCCAAGAGAAGAACTGGGAGCATGAGAGACACTGGGATAGGGAACAGGACAGGCACGACTGAGAAAAGCGTCTGGTTGGAAGCAAATGTTTTTTTAATAGCCTACTTTCATAGGCTTTTCTTTGTTCAGGTTTGACGTAAGCATGGGCCCGAGGGATATACTTTTACATATTGTGAGATAGCCTGGCACTAGTAAGCAAGTGAAGTCACATATTTGGTGTCTTTCACCTTTTGACTATTGACTTAAATAGTTCCCCTTGCTCTGCCTGGAGATGCTTCCTGCCTCTGATAAGGAGCAGGAAAAAATGGAGCCAGACTTGAATGAACTCAGCTCAGACTTCTAAGGACCAGCCCCCTTCATTTTCTACACAGGCAAATAGAATTGCTTTTCCCATAACATCCAAATTATGATGTGGTTGCTGCTGAAAGAGAAGCCAACAACAGGGTCCTGCAGTCCCACAGGTGAGGCTCCTTCTGCATGTCATCTGTAGGGCATGTGACATCTAACGTGGGGAGAGACGTGGCATGTGAGACGCAGGGTCACTGGAAGCCCTTCTGGCTCCGAGGAACTGAACTGGACTGAACCCTTCCTCCATTCCAGCACATTTCTCACAAGCCTTCAGTCCCTGAGGGAATCCCCACAGGGTTGGAGAGGCACATTCCCTTGGGACAGAGGCTACAGTTTGTAGCTTTCCCCCCATCCCCTAACTCCATCTCCACCTCCACTTGAGAAGGTGGCACCCCACCCAACTGGCCAAGTGTTAAATGATGTGCTTATCCTCAAGAGCAGCTCCAGCATCTTTTTATTTATTTGTTATTTTTATTTATTTATTTATTTATTTATTTATTTATTTATTTATTTATTCTTTGAGACAGAGTCTCACTATGTCGCCCTCAGTAGTGTGCCATGGCATCACAGCTCACAGCAACCTCAAATTCTTGGGCGTAAGCAATTCTACTGCCTCAGCCTCCCAAGCAGCTGGGACTACAGGCGCCTGCCACAACACCTGTATTTTTTGTTGCAGTTGTCATTGTTGGTTAGCTGGCCGGGGCGGGGTTTGAACCCACCAACTTCAGTGTATGTGGCTGGCACCGTAACCGCTGTGCTGCGGGCACTGAGCCTATTTGTTTATTTTTTTGAGACAAAATCTCACTATGTTGCCCTGGGTAGAGTGCTGTAGTGTCACAGCTCACAGCAACCTCAACTCTTGGGCTTTAAGCAATTCTCTTGTCTCAGCCTCCCAAGAAGCTGGGACTACAGGCGCCCACCACAACACCCGGCTATTTTTTGTTGCAGTTGTCATTGTTTTTTGGTGGGCCCATGCCGATTTGAACCCACCTGCCTGTGTATGTGGCCAGTGCCCTAACCACTGAGCATGGGCATCGAACCTCCGGTGTCTTTTTAAAATGTAAAGAAAACCAAGTAACGTGACAGTTTAAGGGGGAAAAATAGAGAGAGAACACCAGGAACACAGTTTACCCAGAGTGAGTTTACTCCCCACCTTTGTTTTGATTTTACCCAATGACACAATTTTTTGTTTTATTTCCTGATATCAAAAGAAAAAAACCCCAACCCTATAAACGGCCAAGGTCCCTTCCCCTTGTCAGTGATTTGTTTGTCTTTCTGATAGGCTGGAAATTGTGTAATAAACTTGATGATGCTGTCAAAAAAAAATCCTGGCTCGGCGCCTGTGGCTCAACGGACTAGGGCGCCAGCCACGTACACCTGAGCAGGCGGGTTCGAATCCAGCCCGGGCCCGCCAAACAACAATGATGGCTGCAACCAAAAAAAAAAAAAAATGGCCGAGCATTGTGGCAGGCGCCTGTAGTAAATAAACAAAGAAGAAAAAACAAATCAACTGGAGGTTTGAAATGGTTGGATTTCACCCCACGATTTTTTGTCCCAATTTCAAATTTGCCTCCCTTATCTCCTACTTAGACTTTTCAGGTATAGGTTTTTGATCCAGAAAAATCCACTCTTAGTTCTCTGAAAATAAGTATTCAAATATCGTGGGGATTTATAAAAAGACGTATGGGAATAAAGGTTCCTTTTTAGTTTGAAAATTTGAAGGGTATTTGTTTTAACCCAGCTCTGGCTCTGAGAGTGATCTACAGCTCTGTCGCCCTAAGCGTGAGTTCAGTGGTCATTCCAGTACCTGTTAACAGACAGTGACATCATCTGCGGGGAGGAAGTGGCTCTCGGGTTACCATATAAATTGACTTAAGCTTTGGAGAGGATTACAGGGGAGACCTCTGCTAAGTGTAGAGATGCCATTACAGCTAAATCAAAGGTAACCGTGAGGTCTGGCAGGCACCTGTCAACAGGTAAGGGAAGGAGAAGCCCATGAAGGAGGCTTGAGTCAGGATTACATTCTCCAAGCTTTATTTTTATTTCAGGTTAAAGGGTCAGACAGAGAAGCCATTCACAGTGATCTTTATTTATGGTTCTCAGAGGCCCCGTCTTGTGAAGCATCATAAGGAAGAGGGATGGTTCAGGTGGGATCCCCATCTCCTGGCCCGGCTGATGACAGACAGAAGGCCTGGAGCTTTGTGAAAGCCTTGCTTTTTATGAATGTGTATTAATGTTTGCAGGCACAACAAGGGGGCTCATCCTTCTCTGTTACTTCCCCTGCGGGGATAGGTATATGTTTTCCAAGCCTGCTTACTCCCCAGATGGAAAAGACTTGTTTCTGTTGGCCTTTAAAGGACAGTGAGGAGGCACATTTGTTCTCGCCTGGCAAGCTTGGCTAGGGGAGATTCTCACATGTAGTCAGCCAGCTAATCCTGGGTAAGGTATTCTTGGATAACTGAGGTGTTAGTTATAAAGTATACCCATCCCAAAAGACACTTACCTTTGGTCTGATGACTTTTTTTTTTTTCTTTTCTTTGAGACAGAGTCTTACTATGTCACCCTCATAGAGTGCTGTGATGTCACAGCTCACAGCAACCTCAAACTCTTGGGCTTCAGCAATTCTCTTGCCTCAGCTTCCCAAGTAGCTGGGACTACAGGCACCTGACACAACACCTGGCTATTTTTTTTGTTGAGGTTGTCACGGTTGTTTATCAGGCCTGCACCAGGTTCGAACCCACCACCCTTGGTGCATGTGGCCAGGGCCATAACCACTGTGCTACACGCACGGAGCCTGATGACTTTTGAAAACAAGCAATTTTAGCACCCAAAACAACAAAGGTTAGAATAATTAAATGAGTAGAAGTAACATTTTGGAAGAATGAATGGACCCTAAGATCCAGTTGAGAACCTCATCATCTCCCCAGGAAGAAACTATCCATTAGCAGTCACTACCCATTCTCTCCACCTCCTATTGATCCCCAGCACCCACCAGCAACCACTAATGTATTTTCTCTCTGTATGGATTTGTCTATTCTGGACATTACAAAGGGAGTCCTACAACATGCAGGACTCTAAGATTGGCTTCTTGCGAGTCCTGTTTCCAAGGTCCATCCATGTTATAGCCTGTATCAGCACTTCATTCCTTTTTATTGCCAAATAATATTCCTTTGTTTGGCTATGCCACTTTTATTTATCTCTTCATCAGTTAATGAACATTTGGGTTGCTTCCTCTTTGGGGCCATCTGTCTGAATTTTGAAAATGCGTCTGTGTTTCTCTCCCTACTATTCAGAGTTATTATTGTGGTCGATGTAATCCTTTGCATGTGACATTTGGCTTTTACTCTATTATCTTCAGAATATTCCCTCCATTCCTAGAGCTGAAATTTGATGAATGTGCCTTGGTGGGCTGTTTATCATTCAATGTACTTGCCTTTCCAGAGCCACTTCTTTTTGAGACAGAGTCTCACTATGTCACCCTGGGGTAGAGTACTGTGGCATCACAGCTCACAGCAACCGCAAATTCTTGGGCTTAAGTAATAGTCTTCTTGCCTCAGCCTCCCAAGTATCTGGGATTACAGGCTCCCACCACAATGCCTGGCTATGTTTTTGTTCTAGTTGTTGTTTGGCAGGACTGTGTTGGATTCAAACCTGCCTGCCCCAGTGTATGTGGCTGCCACTGAGCTACAGGTGCTGAGTCTCCATGGACAGTTTTAATTTAGATACGTAAAGCTTCATAATTGGGAACTTTTCTTGTCTTTTTTTTGTTTGTTTGTTTTGTTTTTTGACACAGAGTGTCACTATGTTGGTAGAGTGCCATGGTGTCACAGATCACAGCAACCTCCAACTCTTGGGCTTAAGCGATTTTCTTGCCTCAGGCTCCCAACTAGCTGGGACTACAGGCACCCACCACAACACCCGGATATTTTTTTATTGTCATTGTCATTGTTGTTTAGCTGACTGGGGCTGGGTTCAAACTTGCCAGCCTCAGTGCATGTGGCTGGCACCTTACTAATCACTGTGCTACGGGCGATGAGTCATTTTCCTGTATTTCTAAAATTTTTTCTTTCTTTCAATTTTCTTGGCTATTTTGCAATTAGTATTATTGGGAGGTGGACTTTCTGGCTTGATATTCTAATTTGCTACCCTATTCTACCCTATTTTTCATTTCTTTGTTTGTCCTACTTTCTGGGAAATCCCTTCAACTTTATTTTCTAATTTTCTCTTAATACATTGTATGTATGTGTATGTGTTTTGATATTAAAATAGCAATTGATAGCTGGGCATGGTGGCTAACACCTGTAATCCCAGCACTTTGGAATATCAAGGCAGGGAGATTACTTGAGCCCAGGAACTTGAAATTATAATGAGCTATGATGACGACATTGAAATCGAGCCTAGGTGACAAAGACTATGTATCTTAAAAAAAAAAGGACAGGAATTGTGGCTAGTACAACTCTGGGAGATCACACAGGAGGATTACTTGAGGTCTAGAATTTGAGACCAGTCGAAGCAAGTGCAAGACACTATCTCTAGCAAATAGAAAACTTAGCTGGGTATTGTGGCAGGTACCAGCTACTTGGGAGCCTACACACAATAGGGTACAGGTGCTGAGCCTTCATGGACACTTTTAATTTAGATACTTAAAGCTTCATAATTGGGAACTTTTCTTAGGCTCCCAAGTAGCTGGTACCTGCCACAATACCCAGCTAAGTTTGGGAGGAGGATCACCCAGGATCACCAAAACTCCTGAACCCAGGAGTTTGAAGTTGCTGTGAGCTAGGCTGATTCTATAGCACTCTAGTCTGGCCAACAGAGTGAGACTCTGTCTCAAAAAAAAAAAAAAATTCTGGCTCAGCGCCTGTGGCTCAACGAGCTAAGGTGCCAGCCACATACACCTGAGCTGGCGGGTTCGAATCCAGCCTGGGCCCGCCAAACAACAATGACGGCTGCAACCAAAAAATGGCCGGGTGTTGTGGCAGGCAGCTGTAGTCCCAGCTACTTGAAGGCTAAGGCAAGAGACTTGCTTGAGCCCAGGAATTGGAGGTTGCTGTGAGCTGTGATGCCACAGCACTCTATCCAGGGTGACAGCTTGAGGCTCTGTCTCAAAAAAAAAAAAATTCTGAGTGGTATGTTTAAATAGTTTGCTGTTAATAGTAAAAGATGAATGTTACTCATTAAACAAGTTTTGTTAACATTTTTGAAAGCTAATTTTCACATCTAAAGATCTCTTATTTCAGGTTAAATTGTGGGCCCTTCCGCTGGATAATAAATAGCTCACATCCATTTCGTGTGTAATCAGTTCCTGGTGATTTTTCTTTTACCCTGGCCACGCCATTGAGCAAGTGGGCTCCATTGGCAGACAGCAGAAAGACGCTGTGACAAAGCCGCTATCATTTTTGTCTTGTCTTACCTGGTATTTTGTGGAGGATGATGGTAAAGCTAGAGAGTGAAATGTCCTGTAGGAATGACATGTGGCTTACACCTCTCCCTCTTGCTGATCATCCCTGAAGGCTCTCACTTTATCCAGGAAGTAGGGAGTGCTCACGGTCTGCAGAAGGACTTCCTTCAAATCCTGACTCTGCTTTTACACACAAAGGACCTTGTTTTACCTCCTTCTTCCTTAATTTTCTCATCTATAAGATGCTGTTAGTAACAGAAGCCATTCATGCTGTGGATGGTTGTGAGTTAGATGTGCTAATACATGAAAATCAGTTGGACCAGGGCCTAGCTAGCAAGCAATAACCACCGTGTTATCCCCCCTCTTGTATAGATTCCTATTCCTGCAGTAACTAATTCCACAAACTTTGTAGTTTAACAATACAAAGTTTATTATCTTACAGTCCTGGAATCAAAAGTCCTAAAATCAAGGAGTTGGCAGGGTGTTCCTTCCAGAAGTTGCCTACATACCTTGGCTTGCAGCCACTTCTTCTGTCTTCAAAGCTGATGCATCACTCCAGCCTCGGCTTCTGTTGTCACAATCCCCTTCTCTAACTCTGACCCTCTGGACTGCATCTCACAAGGTCACTTGTGACTATATTGGGCCCATTCAGACAATTTAGGACAATTTCTAGTCTCAAGATCCTTAATCACATCTACAAAATATCAGGTAAGGTACATATTCACAGGTGTCAGGGATTAGAAGATAGACTTCGCTGGGGGATCATTATTTTGCCTACCACAGCTCTCCTGCCGGTCGTTGGAAACAAGGTCTCTCTGTGTTATATAATAGGCAAATGGTACTCCAGTGCTTGGTAAATATAGTTCACAAGTTGATAGGACCAAATTGATAAAATGTCTTTTTTTGGAGGGAGGGACAGAGCTTCAAGCTTTCACCCTAGGTACCATGACATCACAGCTCACAGCAACCTCCAACTCCTGGGCTTAAGCAATTCTCTTGCCTCAGCCTCCTGAGTACCTAGGACTACAGGAGCCCACCACAATGCCTGGCTATTTTTTGGTTGTAGTTGTCATTGTTTGGCAGGCCCAGGCTGGATTTGAACCCAGCAGCTCTCGTGTATGTGGCTGGCACCTTAGCCGCTTGAGCTACAGGCGCTGAGCCCAGTGTTGATTCTTTATTGTTCCAACATGCAGTATAGAGTGAATTTTAATAAGTTTATTTTAATTTTTGAAATGAATGTATAATTTTAAAGTGCTTTGATCTTTGCAATTTATAGAAATATCCTGACTTGCCCTTAGCCAAATAGCAAACATCATAAATGCCAAAAAGTGAACGCATACTTTTCAGAATTAATCACTCTTCCTTCTGTGCTTTTACAGAAAGTTTCAGGAGCACTTAAAATGAGATTTGCTGACCAGGTTCTGCAACCTGTTTCCTATGGGTTTGCAAGGAGATAGCTGAGAAGCTTAAATGGGAATATAAATCAACCAGGCAACTAAGCACTCCCTTTAGTTCAGCTGATATATATGAATATGCCATCTATAAAAATTACATATAATTGTATGTAATGTATAATACAATTTATAGCAAGAGTTTCTCAATCAAAGAAGCAAGACATTAATTTACATGCTAACACAAGCTCCTTGTTTTACTGCAGATCAAAAAGACATAGCTTGGGGCACCTGTGGCTCAAGCGGCTAAGGCGCCAGTCACGTACACCTGAGCTGGCGGTTTCGAATCCACCCCAGGCCTGAAACAACAATGACAGCTGCAACCAAACAATACCTGGGCATTGTGGTGGATGCCTGTAGTCCCAGCTACTTGGGAGGCAGAGGCAGGAGAATCACTGGAGCCCAGGAGTTGGAGGTTGCTGTGAGCTGTGGTGCTACAGCACTCTATCCAGGGTGACAGCTTGAGGCTCTGTCTCAAAAAAAAAAAAAAAAAAACAAAAATACAGCTTGATTAGTAACCAGGGGACTAATCCTTTGATTAGTCTGGAGGACTTATTTCATTCTGTTTTGTCTGGGTATTAGTTATTTATTTTATTCATTATATTGGTCAGAGAATCTTTTCTGTGATGTTTGGCAATCCAGCTTCTCTCTCCGACACACACACACACACACACACACGTGTTGCTCTTGCCATGTTTATTAATGTTTGATGATGGGTCTGAATATTGGGGACCAGCCTCAGGCTGGATGGGCCCAGACTGCATGAACCCCAGTTTGGCCGTTGCTCTCTCAGGAGACTGCAGGCTGATTGAAAGGCCTCTGTCTCTGCCAGCAGCCCTCCCCGTCCCTGCCCCGGTAGTGCCCTGAGAGCTGCCTCTGGACAGCACCATGGCATGCCTTCGGTGTGTGCCCAGTTTAACAGAAAGCAGACAAATGTGACCATCTGATTTTTAAAATAGCAATAACAATTAATACAGCAAACTTCAGGTAATATTTTCAAAGAGAATATTATCATGAATTATTTAGGCTTTCACCTCTTCACGTGTCCCCCCCAAAACAGAGAGGTTTAAAAATATTCATAGGATTAAAAGATTCATTTTCTGGGTGGTGCCTGTGGCTCAGTGGGTAGGAAGCTGGCCTCATATACTAGAGGGTGGCAGGTTTGAACCCAGCCCCAACCAAACTGCAACAAAAAAATAGTCAAGCGTTGTACCAGCTACTCGGGAGGCTAAGGCAAGAGAATTGCTAAGCCCAAGAGCTGGAGGTTGCTGTGACCTATGACAGCACAGCACTCTACCAAGGGAGACAAAGTGAGATTTTGTCTCTAAAAAAATAAAAAATAAAAAAAAGGTTCATTTTTTTCAGATTTGTAGATCCTGAAATACAAAGATCAGTTTTTTTGTTCATGGTAAGTTTCCCTTTTTGTTTTTTGAGACAGAATCTCACTCTATTGCCCTGGGTAGAGTACTGTGGTGACATAGCTCACAGCAACCTCAAACTCTGGGGCTCTAGTGATCCTCTTGCCTCAGTCTCCCAAGTAGCTGGGATTACAGGTGCCCACCACAATGACTGGCTAATTTCTCTATTTTTAGTAGAGATGGGGACTTGCTCTTGCTCAGGCTGGTCTCTTTCTTTCTTTCTTTCTTTCTTTCTTTCTTTTTTTTTTTTTGAGACAGAATCTCGGTGTATGTGGCCAGTGCCCTACCCACTGAGCTACAGGCACAGCCCTCTCAGGCTGGTCTTGAACTTCTGAGCTCAGGCAATCTGCCACCTCAGCCTCCCAGAGTGCTAGCATTATAGACATGAGCCACCATGCCTGGCCTTATAGTAAGTTTTAAACATATGAAAACTAGGAATGCTGATGATACCTTTTTTTTATAAAGTATTCCTCATGGTACCACCATCTGATGTTATAGTGTAGAAATGGAAAAATGGGTTGCACTTGTTTATTGAATAGGACCCTTAAGTAAACTTGAAAACACAAAATCAAATATGTACATGGAATTTAATTACATAAAACTTTAAAAATCTAAGTTTGCCCTTGCACAGAAAAAAGTGATCAGCAAGAAAACAGAGGAGTTAATAGAGTCATCAGAGAAAAGCAAATTAAAAGCACAATGAGATACTACCACTCACCTATGATGGTTAAAATTAACAAGACTGTCCTGGCTTGGCGCCTGTAGCATAGTGGTTACGGCACAGGCCACATACACCCAAGCTGACAGGTTCGAACCCAGCCCAGGCCAGCTAAACAACGGTAACTGCAAAAAAAAAAAAAAAAAAAAAAAAATAGCCGGGCATTGTGGCGGCTGCCTGTAGTCCCAGCTGCTTGGGAGACTGAGGCAAGAGAATCACTCAAGAGTTTGAGGTTGCTGTAAAACTGCAGGGCTCAAAACTGCTGTGTGAACCAGTCACAGAAATAACAACTGCACGATTGCCAATAGTGGTGAATGTTATGAAAAATAAAAGAGCTTTATTAGAGAATATAAGAGGAGAACCTAATTTAGATCGAGGGTTAAGAAGGATCTCTTTGAGAACATGACATTTTTAACTGTGTTTAGTATTGCCACTCACCTCTGATGAGGTATTTATCCAAATAATAAGAACCATTTAGTGGGAGTCTGTCAGTGCCAGGTACTTTATTTAATTCTCACAGAATCAACTCTGCATAATTCCTATTTTGCTGATGAAACCCCTGAAATGAAATACTTGTGGTTCAAGAAGGTCAAATAATTAGCCCAAATACACAGAACCACAGATGGAAATCCTAGGGTCAGGAGGGAGCCCTGATCAATTCCGAATTACATGCTCATTCCAGGAAAAAGAGTTGTTGCAAAGGAGTCCCAGTACAATTTCAAGAGTCAGTTAATCTCTGCTCTTCCCAAAGCGCATGGCAAGAACATTCAATAGGGAGCTCTCTTGATTCTTTTTACAATGACATTGACCTTGCTCTCAGATTATACCTCCATTTATCCAGAGAGCAGAGTAGGGTCACCACCATTTGAGACCAGCTAGTTCTGTAATTGGAGCTCCAGATCGCTACCAGATCTAAAGATCTGATGGTGATTTTCGTTTCTTTGAGACAGTTTCACTCTGTCACCCAGGGTAGAGTGCAGTGTCATCATAGCTCACAGCAACCTCAAGCTCCTGAACTCAAGTGATCCTCCTGCCTCAGCCTCTCAACTAGCTAGGACTACAGGTGCATGCTGCAATGCCCGGCTAATTTACGCCACAGCATTCTACCAAGGGCAAAAAAGTGAAACTCTGTCTCAAAAAAAAAAAAAAAACACTGAATGCAGGTGAGGAGATGGAGAAACTGACACTCATACTCCACTTCTAAAAGTAAAAAAGATGCAACCACTCTAGAAAACAGTCTGACAGTTTCTTAAATTTAAGCATACACTTGCCATTCTCTTTCTAGGTATTTACAGAAGAGGAAAGAAAACACATGTCGGTACAGAAACCTGTGCACAAATGCTCACAGCAGCTTTACACGGACAGGTTGAACAGTTCTTATCTGAAATGTTTGGAACAAAAAGTGTTCCAGATTTCAGATTTTTTCAGATTTTGGACTATTTGAATACAAGCTCAGACGATTAGGTTTGCAAACTGATCCTAGAAAAAGTGCTACATACCTCATTGCTGAACATCACTACAGTTGCCTTTGAAGGTGCGTCCTTGACCATCTGGTGACACAGTGATACTCAGCAGTCAGGTATGGAGTAGCACTTCTTCTAGGATAAGTCGTAAACTTAATTGTCTGACCTTGTGTACATAATGAGATATCCTGGGAATGGGATCCAAGTCTAAAACACAAACTTCGCTTATGTTTCATATACACAATATATACATAGCCTGAAGGTAATTTTATACAATATTTTTAAGTAATTTTGTGAATGAAACCAAGTTTGTGTACATTGAAGCTCTGGAAAGCAAAAGTATCAAATGCGACATTTTCCACTTGTGGCAACATGTCAGCACTTGAAAAATTTTGAATTTTGGGGCGGCACCTGTGGCTCAATGAGCAGGGCACCGGCCCCATATACTGAAGGTGGCGGGTTCAAACCTGGCCTTGGCTGACCTGCAAAACAAACAAAATAGCCGGGCGCTGTGGTGGGCGCCTGTAGTCCCAGCTACTCGGGAGGCTGAGGCAGGAGAATCGCCTAAGCCCAGGAGTTGGAGATTGCTGTGAGCTGTGTGACACCACGGCACTGTACCGAGGGCGATAAAGTGAGACTCTGTCTCTACAAAAAAAAAAAAAAAAAAACTTTAAACTTTGGAGTATTTTCGATTTTGGATTTTAGGATTAAAGGTGTTCATCCTATAATAGCCCCACATTGAGGCACTACTCAGTAATAAAATAATAATAAAGAAAAATGAACTGAAAAACTGTTGCTATACACAAAAATATGAGTGAAACCACAAAAGATTATCCTGAGTGAAAGAAGACAGACTTTAAAAAGAGTACATACTATGCAATTCAATTTAAATAAAGTTTAGAAGAGTGTCATTCGACCTCTTTTATCTCACGGCACACTTGAACCTATAGTTAAACTTCCATGGCACACTTAAATTATGTTGATCAAAAAAAAAGAGTAAAAGCAGAATATACTTACTGTGCTTTGAAGTTCTTCCAAAAATAATTTAAATAATGATCTTTTCTTTTGTAGAGACAGAGTCTCACTTTATCACCCTCTGTAGAGTGCTGTGGCATCACACAGCTCACAGCAACCTCCAACTCCTGGGCTCAGGCGATTCTCTTGCCTCAGTCTCCCGAGTAGCTCGGACTACAGGCGCCCGCCATAACACTCAGCTATTTTTCTGTTTTGTAGTCCGGTTGAGGCCAGGTTTGAACCTGCCACCTTTGGTATATGGGGCTGGCGCCCTACACATGAGCCACAGGCGCCGCCCTGAATAATGATCTTTAAAACTTTTCACGGCATATCTAAGATCCTCTATTTCACACCAGTGTGCACACCGGTTGATAATTGCTGTCTTAGAAAATGCACACTAGGCTCAGCGCTTGTGGCTCAATGGGCTAAGGCGCCAGCCACATACACCTGAGCTGGCGGGTTCGAATCCAGCCCGGGCCCGCCAAACAACAATGACGGCTGCAACCAAAAAATGGCCGGGCATTGTGGCGGGCGCCTGTAGTCCCAGCTACTTGGGAGGCAAAGGCAGGAGACTGGCTT
>CAUYRH010022100.1:0-11222 GCA_963574655.1 Perodicticus potto
CTAAGTATTCAAAAAAAAAAAAAAAACAGAAATCAAGGTTCTGGGGAAATAAGCTGTTTGAAGGATCCTTTAACAGACCATCTGGAGGCAGTTAATCATCTTTAGGGAGTAGTTTGGAAATTCCTGAGAGATACAAGTAACTGCCTCCAGGCTTGCCCCCACGAAGCTTAGCCCTAAATCACATCTACGTGATTAGGCTCTAAGCCACATAGGGAGTTCTATCCATGTTCTTTCCCTTCCAACTCACAAAAGACTTCAAATTTGCCTTCACAAAATGGAACCATTTGAAAGTTTACTTATAGGCTTTTCAAATATAATTCCCCCTTTCTTTTTTATTGTGGTTTTGAGTGTTTATATCACTCATTATTAATGCAAAAAATGTAGCATGTTTTCATTTTCTTGCTTAGTCTGATTAATTCTCTTACACACAATATTTAAAATCAAACACAAAATTAATAACAACTCAAATGATCCTACAGAACTTACGATCAGACCATTAACTTTCGGCAATGGATTTAAGTGTCCTAGTCCATCCCCACAACTCCCCACTTTTTATTTTAAGGAATGAGGGTGCTGTAATCTCTGAAAACTGCTTCCTGCTGGAGAGGAAGGGGTACAGAAAGGAGTTTAGGGGTTGGAGGTATTTTGGTGTTGTCTTCAGTGAGTCTCCTTTAGAAGAAGGACCTGGGTGACGTGTTGATGGGTTAAGCTTTGAACTGTGTTCTGAATGAGCTGGATTCCAGTTGGTATCCAGGAAGGAGCTGACCTCGGGAGACACAAAGAATAAAGGAATTAAAGGGGTAATTAGAGGTAGGACCCCAGGGAGCCAACTTTGTGAGTCAAACCAAGATTGCCAGGTGTTCTCTCTTTGCTGTCGGAGGTTAGGAGACCTCTCTGATGTATCCTGAATGGTTGACATTGAAGCAGCATTCTTCATGCAGGAACCAACACAGCCTCCCCTTTCTGCAATGAGGAGGTCTCGGCCACATCTGTTTTGGAGTGTTATGGCTGCTGATGACTCTGTCTCGTCTTGTAGTTTTACAAGGGTCTGGGATATTTCTTTCAGGCTTTCTTGTAGGTCTTATGACAATATATGGGAAAAATGCAGAGAAGACCCTCCCCTCCCAGTCCTATTCCTAACCCTGTGGGTATCTACCTGTGGGGCGACAAGAAGTGGGATTAGAATGGGGGTCTTTTGGGCCTGACACAGGCTTTTATTGGAGTGGGTACAGATTGATTAGGAAGCAGATCTACAATAGTGCAGGTGCCTGTCCGGTTGGTGGGTAGGTAGGCAAGAATGTGCTTTGTTTCCACAAATAAAAAGTAAACTTTCTTTTATTAAACATGAGCTAAGATAAGCTAAGGATTGAAAAGAGGTGGAGAAAACTGTGAGTTCCCTGATGTTATCCTGGTTCATTACCCCAGACTGAAAAAGAACCATCATAGGCCCCCCTCATAAGAGGGAGATCTGCCCATATGTCTGTGGAGGGCAGCCGAGAGTGTGAACCCAGTGGAAGGGCTTTTGTGTGTTATATTCAGGGTAATAAAAAGGGAGAACATTATGAAGTTGGGGGGTTCCTGAGAAGAAAATGGGTTGTAAAAACAATCCATTAGCATGAGGCAATAGAGAATAATCAACTGGCTGGGATTGAACTCTGCTGGGAGGATGGATTTGGTGGTATGGTTGCAGAGGCATGGGGGTAAAGTGCCCAGGAAAAGCCAGATCCTGTGTGGGTCATACAAAGGGTGGCTGGGGTGACAAGGTTTATGGTGGATGCCACAGCCCCAGAGATGGGAGTTGATGTGTAAGAGAGGGAGCATATGTTTTCTGAAAAGGTTTAGAACAGTTTAATTTCTCCTTTGGCTACAGTAGTGGGATAATTCCGCAGAAGGGTGTCCGCTTGGTCGGAGGAGGTGGCCCCTGTTTCTCTATGGTAGGCTAAATGTACAGCAGATATTTCCCAGACATGACCTGGAGCCGAAATGGCAGGGTAAACATCAGAAGAGAGAGACAGGCAAATCCAGCAGTGGCGAGACAAGGGTGAAGAGGACACATCTAGTAGGCTTTGTGTAAGATTGGTCATGTTGAGCAGATACTGAGGTGTAACGTCAGGGAATGTTAAAGGGGGTGAAAGGGGTATTAAGATGAGGAAGAAAATGATTCTAGTGAATTCTGCCATGAGAAATTAATAACGTCCCCTTGGAGGTGAAGACCCTAAGAAATGTGAGGTCTTTGCAATTAGAAGATCAGATCCTATAGCTGTTCTGGAGGGGGCAGGAGAGATCTGTAAAACTGGTTTACAACTCAAACTCAGGCTGTGAGATTGGTTTTCAACCTACTTCTTGGTATAAGATGGATTTACGACTCTGACTTACAACTGTGAGATTGGTTTTTGACTTATGGCTTAGAGAGGGTTGGGTTTAACTTCTTCCTCTTCTGTGATTCGGGTCCAGCAAATGCAAGTTGGGAAGAGGAGGGTAGATTTCCACTTTTGGTTGGTAGCTTCTTTGGGTGCTTTCTTATGTCTGGAAAAATGTATCCACCCTGAGTTGCTACCCTGTAATCTGGCCACTGTGGGAGTAGTGAGGAGGATTAAAAGGGGCCATCCCATTTTGGGGATAGGGCCTTAGGTTGGAGGATTTTGAGATATAGTGAATTACCTGGCTGGAGGGAGACCTCTTTGAAGGGGAAAGTTGGTTTATATAAGATAGTATCAGCTATCTGCTGCAGTGAGACTCTAATAGAGGCCAGGTTAGGGAGGTAGTCCCCTAAGGTGGAGGGAGGAATAGAAATTTTCCCAGGATGAATGTCCTGCCACACATTAATTCAAAGGAGCTATGGGAGTGGGGTTTTCTGGGACTAATGTGTAGCTGCATGAAGGTAATAGGGAGGAGATCTGTTCAGGTTTGTTGTGTTTTCATCATGAGGCCAGTGAGGTGTGTTTTAATGAGTACATTCATTTTTTCTACCTTCCCTGAGGCTTGTAGTCAGTAGGATGAATGTAATTTCCACTGTATGAAAACCCTTGTGTTATTGGGAAATAAATGCTGGGCCATTATCTGACTGGACAGTGATGGGGAGACCAAAACGAGGGATTATTTCACTAAGAAGGGCTTGAATGACAGTTTCTTCCTTTTTATGGAAAGAAGGGAAGCCTTCTATCCACCCTATAAATGTATCCAAAGAGATATTTTTGGCGTCTGACTGGAGGCATGTATGCAAAATCAAGGTGACGATTTTGTCCAGGGTTTGAGTCCTTGTAGTTGGTGGGGATGTGTAATCGGGGGTTGGAGGGGAGTTTGAGGACTGGTTTTTGAACAGACCATATAGGAAGCAGCCTTTTTAGTTAGGTCTTGAAAGAGAGTTGGGTGATGCATGAAGAGACTTAAAAGCGGGTCAAAGATCAGAGTCCAATGTGAGTTTGGTTATGTAGAGATGTTAAAATGGAAATGGCTGATTTTTGAGGGAGTATGATTTTATTATTTAGGATGTACCAGCCTTCATGCAAGGTGGCCCCTTTTCCTTTTAAGTGGGTAGTCACTTGGGGAGAGTATTATAGTGTCAGGGTTGGTAGGAGGGGCAAGATCCTTTGGGGAAAGGAAAGAGAGGCTTGGCCTTGCCTCATGATGGAGAAAGCAATGACTTGCAGTAATTTAAGAGTAAGGGTTTGTTGATAATAGGGGATGCCTGAGTGGTAGAGAATCCATGTTCTTTCCATAGATGTATGTGAGAATGAAGGTTATGGAAAGGGTATTTTGTATCTGTGTAAATGTTGATGTTTCGTCCCTGTGCCAATGTTAGAGCACGGATGAGGGCAATGGGCTCAGCCTACTATGATGTGGTTCCTGGGGGTGAGGACCTGGACTCAGTAATAGTTGTGAGGGAGATGACTGCACAGCCTGCTGTGGTACTGTTTTTTTTTTTTTTTTTTTTTTTTTTTGATAAAGATTCACACTATGTTGCCCTCAGTAAGGTGCTGTGCTGTCACAGCTCATAGGAACCTCAAACTCTTGGGCTTAAGTGATTCTTTTACCTCAGCCTTCCGAGCATCTGGGACTATAGGCACCTGCCACAATGCCTGGCTTTTTTGGGGGGGGTTGCAATTATTCTTGTTTAGTAGGACTGAACTGGGCTTGAACACGTCAGCTTTGGTGTATGTGGCTGGTGCCCTCATAGGCTATGGACATTGAGCCTCTGGTACTGTTTTTAAAGCAGGTGGAGCTGCCATCTATGAACCAAGTGGTTGCTGATGAAATGAGTGTATCTTGGAGGTTAGGAAAGGGATGTAAGAAGTGAGAAAGAATGTCTGAGAATGCGTGTGGTGGTGTGGTCCGTGATGGGTTGGGGAATGGCGGAAGTGTGGCTGGGTTTAAAGAGGTGCACTGATTTAGGGACACTTTTGGGTTTTCCAGAAGGATGGCATGAAAGACCTGGAGGTGGGCTAAGGAAATAGTCATTATTGCCTGGTGTGTTAAACCTTGAAGGGAATGAGAGGTGTAAACACGGAGGGGCTGTGTGAAAGTGAATTTGCAGCTTTCCTGTACTGAAAGTGAAGCTGCTGGTAGGGTGTGGAGGCAAGAAGGACATCCTTTTATTGCTTTGTCTAGTTGTTTAGAAAAGCACACTATGGGAAGAAAATCAGGTCCTTTGATTTGAGTACATGAGCCAAGGGCAAATCCCTGATGGCTGTCAACATAGAGGAAAAGGATTTGGAGGGATTAGGCAGGAAAATGGATGAAGCTCGGAGTAGAGCCTGCTCGAGTTTCATAAACAGTTGAGAAAGTAAGGGCTCAGGGAGCAGAGGTTCATCAGGGTCTCCAGTGGATTTCTAAAATGAAAAAGATGGTAATCTACAGAGAGAGGAAATTAGGCAAGCTGACAAAGGACAGGAGGACCTGTTTAAGAGGTGGGAGGCGTAAAGTGGCAGTAAGTTTTATTCATTCCAGAGTTTGGCTCTGGGTGAAAAGGATAAGAGAGATGCCAAGGTGAGTGACTTGAGCTTTGACTAATTGAGCTCCTTGGATGATACCCAGTAGCCCAAATTCCCAGGGTAGTTTAAGAGAGAGAGTATCAGAGATAGAGGCAGTGAGGGAAGGACTGCACAGGAGTAAGTCATCGACATATTGGAGAACAGATGAGAACATTTTGAGATCTGAGGCTAAGGCTTGACCAAAAAGGTGGGGGCTATCTCTAAAGCCCTGGAGGAGGACATCCCAGGTTAATTGTTGAGTTAATTGGGTATTTGGGTCAGTCCAGGGAAAGGTGAGTCTTAGGAGTTGGGGTGGAAAGGGATAGTGAAAAAAGGAATCCTTTTAAGCCTAGGTCTGAAAAGTGTGTGGTGGAAGGGGAAACAGTGGAAAATAGGATATAGGGCTTTGGAACAAGGGGAGTAATTGGCCCAGTGGCCTCAACAACTGCCCACAGATCTTGGACTAATTGGAAGGAGCCGTCAGGTTTGGGGACTGCTAGAATAGGACAGTTGCATGGGGAGGAGGTGGGTTGGAGAATGTATTTTAGTAAGTGATTAATAATTGGTTGGGGACCCTTTATAGTGTGGGGTTTAAGGTTATGCTGAAGTCGACTGGGGAGATATGAAGGGTTAGAAAGGGTTACTGTAATGGGCTGATGGTGTAGAGGGATCGAAGGGGTCAAGGTGTCCCAAAGTTTAGGATTAAACTGACATAAAGCCTTTGGGAGGAGCATTAGTGCAGAGAGGGGAGAGGCTTTAGAGGAAAGCAAAAGAAGTGTCAGGAGCTGAGAGGCATCCTTGGTTTTGGGTGATGGGTATAAGGTGAAAGTAGCTTTGAGTGTAGATAGTGGGTCTCAGCCAAGCAGGGGAGTGGGGCATCTAGGAATTATGAGGAAACAGGTGCAGTTTTGAGTCGGGTGGAGGGTATTCATTCCGTGACTCCAACCACAGAGGTGTTAGAGGAGAATAGTGTCCGTGTAAAATCAGGCATTATATATGTGGACCCCAAATGCATGGGAAAGGAGATTCTTGTACCTGCCACCAGAAGACAAACCGGAGGCTCTGCTAGGGAGATGGTAACAGTGGGAGGCTGAGAGCCAGACCCCTTCAGTCCTCAGGAGCTTAGTCCCAGGAGTTCAGGCAGCTCAAATCCTGGCTCAGTCATGTCTTGCAAGGGGTGGCCCCAGGCCCAGTGGCTCGGGGACACTCGTCCTTCCAGTGACCCTGAACACTACAGACCAGCAGGGACTGAGTGGAGTTTGAGGTTTAGGACAGTGAAGGGCCAGTGACCTTGTTGGCCACACTTGTAGCAAGGACCTGGAGGCTGTGAAGAGTGAGGGGGTGCTCAGGTTTAGGGCCAGAGCTCTTCCTCTGCCCCTGAGGGTGGAGGCCAGCATCTGGTACTTAGCCTGTTTACTTCTGTCCACTTCCTCCTCTCTGTTGTTACAGACTTTGAAGGCTAATTTAACTAATCGGTTTTGGGCATCTGGGGTCCAGGTCCTTTAGGAAGAGGAATAGAAGAATTTGGAAGGTGGTACAGGTTTGGCAGAGTGAAGGGCGGCCTTGAAGGAGAAAGAAAGCTCAGATATAGGAAACCTCAGACCACTTGCCATTGCCATGTATAAAATTTTCAAGACCTCTCGAACTGTTTAGATCAAAAGTGCCATTTTCAGGCCATTGGTTTCCATTGTCTAATTTGTACTGGGGCCGGGAATGTCGAAGGGGAATGTTAATCACTTCGGTCTAATGACTTCTTGTGGACCTAGGGAGCCTAGGTTTTTGAGGAGACATCCCAGTGGGATGTCTTCATAGGGAAGTGATCAGTAAGTGCCCATGGTCTGTAAGGTGAGGAGGAGTGGGGCTGAGGCTTACCAGGAGAGAGGCAGACATCCCTGCCTCACCTGTGGAGCCAGGAGGACGAAGTCTGTAGTGTCCCAACACTGTCCCTTAGGCGTCCCCAAGGGAAGATGTTGGGGGGATTGGAACACTGAGCCTAGATTCTGGGGGAAATCCTGACATAGTGCTAGGATTTATGAAGGAATGAAAGAATGGAGCAGCAGCCCCTCTCTCCAACCACACCAGCATCTGCAGCTTTGGGACTTTGTGATGTGTGTTAATCTTATGGTGGTTAGCTGATATTTCAGCGTGGTCTTCTTTTGCATTTCTCTGACAATTAGGGACAATGAGTATTTTTTCATGTTTGTTAGCCTTTCATCTGTCTTCCTTAGAGAAGGTTCTGTTCATATCTCTTTCCCAGTGATAGATGGGATTGTTAGCTTTTTGTTGTTGTTGATTAATTTGAGCTCTCTGTAGATCCTACTTATCAAGCCTTTGCTCGATTCATAATATGCAAATATCTTTCCCATTCTGAAGGTTGTCTATTTGCCTTGGGTATTGTCTCCTTAGCTGTGCAGAAGCTTCTCCATTTAATTAATTCCCAATTATTTTTGTTGTTCACTGTGTGTGGTTTTAACTCCACAGTTCTGGGGATTCTGTGTGACATGACTGGCCCCTCTCCTCTAAGGGTCTGGGTGTAAATGTTCTTTTGTGCATTCTCTCCTTGAGGTCTGATACAAATGAAGAGTCATCTGATTCCTAACACTTGAGGTTATTCATTTTCTCTACTAGAGAGTTAGTATCTTCTCTTTCTCATCATCCCAAGAGTTCTCTGTCATGTGACAAGAGGACGTCAGGTGTCAATTCCTGGACTGCTTTTTCCTAACATTTTCAGATTCAAGGCTATTCTTTCTGATTGGATAGGACTTCTCATGTGGCTTTGTCTTTATCTCTCTCTTTCTCTCTGACCTTTACTCTAATGTCATGTCCAACAGAGCCAAAATGTTGATTAAACACTGCATCCTCTCCCTCTGAAAACCGAGCAAGGTTTTATCCTCTCTTTATATACATTACATTGAAGATTCTATATACCTTGGTTCTGTCTTGTAGCTGTTTCAGAATAAAGTGAGGTGGGATATCTATTTGACATTTTCATCACCAATTACGATCTTTGGCCTCTTTAATGAAATATTATTCTATTTTGTCACTTTGAGTGTCTAGACTAAATGTTATTTGTAAAGTATGAGATGGGTCATCCAGAATGACTGTTTTCGCAGATCCAACGAATTTCAAACACAAAATTGCTAAAATTGAATTTTTATTTGATATTAAGAAATTATACATTATTAGGTATGATACCAGTATTTATTTATTTATTTTTCTTTATATATTTTATTTTATTTTTCTTAAATAATAGCTATATCAATTAATGCATTTATGGGGTAAAATGTACTAATTTTATATACAATTTGGAATGGTTACATCAAACTGGTTAATATAACCTTCACCTCATTTACTTATTGTGTTATGACATTTACACTCTACACTTAATAGATATGACATGTACCCTTAAATAGCTATGAACTGAATGTGGTATGCTACATTTGGTTGAAAATGCCACTATAATAATTGAAGTTGGTCTTTGAAAATGATGGAAAAATAATAAAAATGTGGATGTTTTAATTGGTAATACCTATGATATATATATATATATATTTTTTTTTTTTTTAATGTAACCACTTTCAGGTGATTCTGGGGAGAAAAAGTTCTCTGTACTAAAACTCGGGTATTTCTCTAATTTTATGATTGTTTCCAAAAAGTTCATCATAAACAAACAAAATTGTTAAGTGTTAAGCAAATCTTAATTTTCCATAAGGAAAGATGCATATAAATTAGCCGTTAAAATCAAACTGCATTGGGCGGCACCTGTGGCTCAGTGAGTACGATGCCGGCCCCATATGCAGTGGTGGGTTCAAACCCACCCCAGCCAAACTGCAACAAAAAAATAGCCAGGCATTGTGGTGGGCACCTGCAGCCTCAGCTACTTGGGAGGCTGAGGCAAGAGAATCGCTTAAGCTCAGGAGTTGTTGTGACCTGTGCAATGTCATGGTCCTCTACTGAGGGTGATTAAGTGAGACTCTGTCTCTATTAAAAAAAAAAAAAAACTGCATAATTTGGTGGCACTGTAACAACTGTAACACAGACAAACATCAACAATGACCTCAGAGCCTGTCTACCGAAATGATATCTGACTAAACCTAAATCTGTCTCTAAGTAGTGATAAAAACTATAATATACAAACAAGCTGTCTGTTAACGCCATTGAATTACCATGGACAACCTGGTTGTTTGGCTGTTTAAACAGCTGACATTAGGGTCCTTTGAATATGTAAAACTCAACAATACTCAACTTAAAAGATAAAGAAGACAAGAAATATTAAACACTATATAAATCTCATCAGACATATATATGATACCAAAAACTGTCTTTTAATTCAAAAGGTTTCCACGTTCCATATATTTAATAAGAAACAGTTCAAATGCCTCATGGACAGCCCAGTGTGTTATCTTTTTGCTTGCTCACATAATTCTCCTTTAACATCTGTACATATTCTCAGGGGGGTATTATTTTCTTTTATTTTTCTCCTTAGAAACCACTGAGGTAACACATTTACTCTTGTATATAGGGTATTATGTAAGAAAGACAAAAATGTAAATTGAAGAGTTCACACACTTTAGGCAAGTCATACCTTCTGGGCTTCAGAAAGATGTGGAAACTTCACTTGAAGAAATGTTTCTTTCTTTTTATCCAGACTTTTCTTCCTTGCTCTGAAAGGCTTTCTTCCTTCCTCTTGGCTTCCTTGTCAAGTTTCAGTACAACAAAATATTCCATATAAGGCATGGTGAGGAATCATTTCTTTCTGTCTCTTTTCTTTAGGTTCCAAGGTTTTGGCCCTCCTGCTTGACTGAGTTCCATGTGACTCTTCCAAAGGCGTATCTTCTCCCAGCACCAGGTCTAGTCTTCTCTTCACCAGTCTGAAGAAGCCTGAGAGCATCTTTTCTTTCTGTGCAACTTTGTCAACTGCATCCATGGAATCTGTTGCTTTCTCCGTCTGCTCTGGACTCAGGATTGGCAACTTCCATGGCCCGGTCTCCTGCTCTAGGGTGAAAAGAATATTTCTCTCTTTTAGTAGGAAAAGAATTACTTTTGTTCATTAATTGCTGCAAGGTCTGTGATGCTCCAGATTTTACTTTTTCTTCTTCCCAGTTTTTTTGGTTATCAAACACTGCCTCTGGTGCTTGTCTTGATGATGCAGTATGTAGCAATCTACACTGGTGAAAGGATGTGACATCTGGTGAGATTGTAGGCAACAAACGGAGAGAAAACCAACCTGTGCTGTCAGGACTTCAGGGTTTATTAATGACCTGGACACCTCCAGGGCATCTGAGACTCTTCTCCAAAGAGACAAACTGGCTGCAGCCATTTTTTTCTTGGAACTATCAGGGGCTTTGCAAACCAGATCCTGATGTTAGACTTGTAGCTTCAAGGGAAGTTATCTCTATAACTTTAGAGATAACTTAGTTATCAGAATTATCTGCAAAGAAAAATATAGAAGCATATCCTTTTTCTAAAAGATTTCATAGTTAACTATGTGGAAATCAGTAAAAGAAGGAGTTGAGGAATCAATAATATGTATGTAAAGCTACAATATAAAATTATTATTGAAGAAAATTTGTCAATAGCTGTGCATTGAGTTCATTATCATTGTGGCTAAGTATCAGAGCTTCTTTTCTCATTCTTCATGCATTTATTCAACAACTATGTGCCTAGCCACTATGGGAAGTGCTGGGATTCCACAGTGAAGGTGGCACAGTACACTGTAATCTGAAACAACTCACAGGCTACGTCCATACAGACTCCCAGACACCATGACAGGCACAAAATGGAACACTATTAGGACACACAGAGAGATGTCTATGTAAGCATTTTGTCAGTATTACAGGCTTTTTGGTGGAGGTGACAGGTAAGTTGATAAATGAGGGAAAAGGAAAAAGAACAGCAGACAGAGGGAAGAAGCAAATGCACAGAGCTGGGTAAGGAAGAGCACTGGGGACTCTTAGGACTTCACCGGGGTCAGAGGCAAGAGAGCAGAATGTGGTCAGTGGCAAGAGCAAAGGTGGAATAGCCAGACTGATGTGGTGTTTTCATGTCCTGCTAAGCAATTTGGAACTTTTCCTGAGGGCAAAATTAAGTCAAATGACAAAGTGACTAGAGATTTAAAATCAACCTATCAATGGCTCGGCGCTTCTGGCTCAAGTGGCTAAGGCGCCAGCCACGTACACCTGAGCTGGTGGGTTCGAATCCATCCTGGGCCCACCAAACAACAATGACGGCTGCAACCAAAAAATGGCTGGG
>CAUYRH010022101.1:0-28043 GCA_963574655.1 Perodicticus potto
TAATCTATTGGCTAGGATTTTGTTGAGAATTTTTGCATCTATATTCATGAGTGAAATTGGTCTGAAATTGGTCCTTTTTAGTTAGTTCTTTTCCTGGTTTTAGCATCAGGGTGATGTTTGCTTCGTAGAACATGTTGGGGAAGATTCCTTCCTCCCCAGTTTTTTGGAATATATAGGAATAAGCTCTTCCTTGAAGGTTTTATAGAATTCTGGTGTGAAGCCATCTGGACCAGGGCATTTTTTGGTTGGAAGATTTTTTTATTGTTTCTGTAATCTCAGTGCTTGAAATTGGTCTGTTCGGGAGCTCTATTTCTTCCTGGCTAAGCCTAGGGAGAGGGTGTGATTCCAAATATTGATCCATTTCCAGGTGTTGCCTGTGGCTCAAAGGCGTAGGGTGCCGGCCCCATATGCTGGAGGTGGCGGGTTCAAAACCAACCCCGGCCAAAAACTGCAAAAAATAAATAAATAAATATTGATCCATTTCCTTCACATTGTCAAATTTCTGGGCATAGAGTTTCTGGTAGTATTCAGAGATGATCTCTTGTCTCTCCGTGGCATCAGCTGTAATTTCCCCTTTGTCATTTCTGATTGAGATTACTAGAGAGTTTACTTTTCTATTTCTAAGTTAGTCTGGCCAAATGTTTATCTATTTTATTTATTTTTTCAAAAAACCAACTCCTTGTTTCATTAATTTTCTGAACGATTCTTTTGTTTTCTATTTCATTGATCTCTGATTTAATTTTGGATATTTCTTTTCTTCTGCTGGGTTTAGGCGTAGATTGTTCTTCTTTTTCCAATTCCATAAGAAGTGTTGATGCGCTCTCTTTCTATTTTTCGAATGTAGGCATCTAAAACGATAAATTTTCCTCTTAGAACTGCTTTTGCAATATCCCACAGGTATTGGTAGCTTGTGTCTTCATTGTTGTTGTGCTCAAGGAAGTTAATGAGTTCCTGCTTTACTTCTTCCTGCACCCATCTGTCATTCAACAGAAGGTTGTTTCGTTTCCATGCCTTTGTGTGGGGCTGAACATTTTTGTTGGAGTTGAATTCCACCTTTAGTGCCTCCGGGTCTGAGAAAATACAAGGTAAAATTTCAGTTCTTTTGATTCTGTTGAGGTTTGTTTTGTGTCCTAGGATATGATCAATTTTGGAGAATGTTCCATGGGCCGATGAGAAGAATATATATTCTTTATCTGTGGGATGGAGTGTTCTATATGCGTCTATCAAGCACAGTTGTTCTAGGGTCTCATTTAAGTCCCTTATATCCTTTTTTAATTTCTGTTTAGAAGATCTGTCCAGCTGTGTAAGAGGAGTGTTAAAGACCCCTGTTATTGTGGTATTATAGGATATCATATTGCTCAGACTGAGTAAGGTCTGTTTCAAGAACCTAGGAGCATTTAAATTGGGTGCATAAATATGTAGAATTGAAACGTTTTCTTGTTGTATTTTTCCCTTGACCAATATAAAGTGATCGTCTTTGTCTTTTTTGACTTTAGTTGCTTTAAATCCACATGCATCTGAAAATAAGATTGCAACTCGTCTTTTCTTCTGAATTCTGTTTGCCTGAAAAATTGTCTTCCAACCCTTAACTCTGAGTTTTAATTTGTCTTTTGAAGCTAGGTGTGTTTCTTGCAGACAGCAAATGGATGGCTTGTGTTTTTTAATCCAGTCAGCCAATCTATGCCTCTTTGGTGGGGAATTCAAGCCATTAACATTTATTTTTAGATAATTGGTAAGTGTGGTAGTGTTCTATTCATCTTATTTTGTGAGAGTTTATTGCTTAGTTTTATCTTTTGCATCAGTGTGGAAGTTAGGTTCTGTCCTTTAATTTCTGAGTTCTTACTTTGCTGTTGATCCATTTTGATGGTCAGTGTGTAGAACAGGTTGAAGTATTTCCTATAGAGCTGTTCTTGTTGTGGCGAATTTCCTCAATGTTTGTGTATCAGTAAATGATTTGATTTCTCCATCAAATTTAAAGCTTTGCTTCACAGGATATAGAATTCTGGGCTGGAGATTGTTCTGTTTAAGTTGATTAAAGGCAGATGAACATTATCTTGCTTAGAAAGTTTCATTAGTGAAGTCTGCAGTCACCCAGATGGATTTGCCCCTGTAGGTCAACTGGCACTTACTCCTGGCAGCTTGAAGAATCTTTTCTTTTGTCTTGACTTTGGACAGGTTCATCACAATGTGTCTAGGGGAAGCTTGGTTAGAGTTGAGGCAACCTGGGGTCCGATATCCCTCTGAAAGGACAGTGTCAGAATCTTTGGTGATATTTGGGAAATTTTAATTTATAATATTCTCTAATATGGCTTCCAATGGAAAATTATATTTAAACTAGAAAAATGAAGAAATAAAAGAAAGGAAAAAAAAGAAAAGAAAAATCTATGGGGAAAATGTTGAAATTAAAAACAAAAAATAAACAAAACAAAACAACACAAAACCAAAAACAAAGCAGTATCTTGCTGAATATTGTCTGGGCAACAGGTGACCTTCTGGGGGTATGATATGTTAATCACAATGCTGATACGGCTGTAAGAAATGGAGACTAGAAGCCTCTAATGATTTCTCAAATCCTGCAGGGTGGAAAGCCTAAATCCTCCTCTTTAAATTGCTTTAAATTGCTTTAAATTGCTAACCTGGGCTAAGCAGAAGCTTTTCCAGGAAAGTGCTTGTCTCTGGGATCACTCCTTAAGTGGCTATCCACTTACCAGTGTGCCAAAACCGGTCTCACTCTATGCCCTTGAGGGCTAAGGCTGCAAGGTGTCTCAGTCCCTGCCTTTAGGCTGCTCAGTCACTAGATGCTTGTTCTGTGACCCTGAGATTGGAGCTTGCCAGGGCAGTTCTCCCACAATGGCTCCACACGGCCCACAACCAAACACTGGTAGCTCCATCTGGTTTGGTGGCTAAGTCTGGGGCCCTAGACAACACTCAAAGACCTCTGCACTCTTGCCCAAGTTCTCCCAAGGTAGTTCAACTGAGTGCCAAGTCCAAAAAAACCCAAACGGCTCACAGGTAAGGCCTTTCCAGTTTGCAATCTCACTGCTGCTGTACTTACTGCTGCCGGCTGGATTAGACCAAATGAACACATACAACCACTTGCCACTTCTCCACTGTTTTTGTCTTCCTCATGGGGTCCAGAAGTCTCATGCTGTCTCCCTGTGTCCCCAAAGGGATGTTTCTGGGCAGATACCACTAGCCAGAGATGCCTAAAGTCTTCTCCATTCAATACTTTTTTGTTGAATAAATACATTTGTGGGGGGTTCTCTGCTAGTGGGCTTGCTTTACATGCAGTATTAATTCTAAAGTCTCCTACAAATAATGAAGTTAATAAATTATTTTTTACAAACAACAAAAGCAGAGCCCTACCACGTTAAGATAAAATTCTCCCAAATAACAGCTCATTTCCAGAATGTTGCTTCTTTGTGGGTGGGAAGGGCATGTGAGTGGGCCTGTGCCCTCCTCCCCCAGCACACCTCAAATTTACTCCTGCTGCTTCTACAAGAGGATTCACAAGGACCATGTTGTTCCCCAAGCACAAAGGAAGGAATAACGTAGCTGGAAGCTCGCTGAAGTCAAAGGCAGCAAGAGCAACAAGGAAAAGGCAGAGAAGAAGACTCTAAAATTAAGACATGGCCTAGCTCCATGATCCGGAGACCAGCAAGCACGGTCCCGGCAGGAGAAACATGTGTGACTGCAGCCTGCCAAGGACACAGCATCTCTCTAAAGTAACAGATGTGCCTATTTTTGAAAGTTCTAGTAACACATGTCTACAAAACTCTGTGATTCCACCTTCAACAAGGACTTGCACTATGACAATCTCCAAGCTGCCCTTCTCACTGCTTCAGCCGCTATTTTGATGACTTTCATGTTGTGGCACAGGAGTTAAGGTCTCCCTGGTAAGAATGCACACACCAAAACCAGACTCACAGCCAAGTCGGCTCCATTCTGAGACACTTCACTCATTCGAATAAAATCATACTTACAATATTTTAAGGCATCCTATACATACATGCAAATCTGAAACATTTAAATAAGATGATTTGGCTCAGTGCCTTAGATCAGCGGTTACAGCATGGGCCACATACACCAGCGCTGGTGGGTTTGAACCCAGCCCAGGCCTGCCAAACAACGACAACTACAAAAAAAAATAGCTGGGTGTTGTGGTGGGCACCTGTAGTCCCAACTACTTGGGAGGCTGAGGCAAGAAAACTGCTTAAGCCCAAGAGTTAGAGATTGCTGTGAGCTGTGACACCAGGACACTCTACCGAGGGTGACATAGTGAAATTCTGTCTCAAAAAAAAAAAAAAAAAAAGATGATTGAGCGGCGCCTATGGCTCAAAGGAGTAGGGTGCTTCCAGAGGTGGCAAGTTCAAACCCAGCCCTGGCCAAAAACTGCAAAAACAAAAACAAAAAACAAAAGATGATTTAAGGCTGAGAAACTAGTCAAGGGACTGAGAGTGACAGGTCCTTGGAGCTGCCACAGACATCTGGACCCATCCACACATGAAGCTATGACAGCCGGGTTTTCTGGTTATTTGAGCCAATATTTAATGCCCCCACATTTGCTAAATTAGTTCGAGCTGCGTTTCTTCACTTGGGTTCAAGAGTCTTGGCTAAGGAACCCATACACCTATATATACCCTGAGACTAAAAGCCTAAAGGGGAAGACGGGGAAAGACTGGGAGAGAAATGGAGAGAGCTTTTCTCTCCCCACTTGAGTTCTCTCTCTCTACCAGGAGCTTTAGTGTTTTCTGCACTCTTTTTTGTAAATGAATTCTGTCTTACCACTGGAAAAAAAAAAAAAAGAAAATGCCATGAAGGCTATGTTAAACAGTTTGATGAAAACATTTCAGATTGTATATGAAACCAGCACATTGTACCCCTTGATTGCACTAATGTACGGAGCTGTGATTTAATTTTAAAAAAAAAAGTCAATTGTTTCAACCTTCAGGGCCAATCAGCACCAGCTGTGTAGTTGAAGCAGGCAGTGGTTTCTCTTACTAGTATGCTATACAAAATTAGCCTTACTCAAATCTCAACCTTGGGCTCGGCACCTATAGCACAGTGGCGGGTTTGAACCCAGCCTGGGCCAGCTAAACAATGACAACTGCAACAAAAAATAGCCGAGCATTGTGGTGGGCACCTGTAGTCCCAGTTACTTGGGAGGTTGAGGCAAGAGAATCGCTTAAACCCAAGAGTTTGAGGTTACCGTGAGCTGTGACACCATGGCACTGTACCCAGGGTGACATAGTGAGACTCTGTCTCAAAAAAAAAAAAAAAAAAGTAAGAATTGAACAGTTTCCAACAGAGTAATGAACAAAACTTATCTAAATTATAAGTCAGAGGGATCAGCCAGGCACAATGGATCAGACATGTAATCCTAGCACTCTGTGAGGCCAAGGCGGGTGGATTGCTTGAGCTTAGGGATTTGAGGCCAGCCTGGACCAGAGCAAGACCCTTGTCTCTAACTAAAAATAGAAAAACTGAGGCAAGAGGATATCTCAAACCCAAGAGTTTGAGGTTGCTGTGAGCTATGAAGCAAGGGCACTCTACCCAGGATGACAGAGTAAGACTTTGCAAAAAAAAAAAAAAAGAGAGAAAGATCAATTCCCATCTACCCCTGTTAGAAAAAAAAAGAGCAAAGAAAAGTAATTTAGGGTAATTAAACTTAACTCCCTTAGCAAATGACTCATTTTTTTGTTTGTTTGTTTTTCCTTGTCAGAAACAGGATCTCGCTCTGTTGCCCAGGCTGGAGTGCAGGGACCCAACATAGCTCACAGCAACCTCAAACTCCTGGGCTCAAGCGATCCTCCTCCCTTAGCCTCTCAAATAGCTGGGACTACAGACATGTGCCACCATGCCCAGCTAATTTTTCTATTTTTTGTAGAGATGGGGTATCACTATGTTGCTCAGGCCAGTCTCAAACTCCTGGGCTCAAGCGATCCTCCTGCATTCGCCTCCCCAAGTGCTGGGATTACTGGCCCAAACATACTTTTAAACATTGTTCTAATTCAATAATAGTCGTATTCTCTAAGGATTTTAATAATTGGACTTAATAAATTAGGTAATCTATAACATTTACTGGGAAGAGACAAATTAAGAACAAAGATACTATTAATGCTCCACAGATTCTGAGAACAATGGTTTATTAGCGCAAGGCACTTTATGTCGTTTTTGGTTAAATCCCAATCACTTTAAAAAGTTGTAAGTTCACATTTTATGCTTCACATTTTTCAAATTTCTTCCTTCATTTTCTGTAGGATCATTTTTAATCTATGAGAAGCCTGTATGGATAGTCCGGTACTTTAAATCTAAAGAGAGAAAGCAGCCAGCTGAAGGATACTGCAGCTAGACACACACCAGATACGCACATCAGTTTCCTCATTATGATGTCCATCCTCGACCTGGCGGCTTTATCCAACAGCAGCACTCCCAGGGTAACACACATGTTAAACAAAGCAATGACGTATGTTTCTGGTACAAACTGAGAGTAATTAGATTTACTGATATAACGGATGTGGCCAGTGTGAGTATTCCTTCGAACATACGGTTCTCTTTTTATGTAAATCCACATCTGACCAGATATCATCACAACCACAAAACACAGAGTTAAAAATTCCCATAAAATTCTGTGAAAAATAAAATTCCTGTTCCATTTCAATAAACACACAAGTCCACCAACGAGACTCAAAAATATCCCCAACATGAAGAGACTATGATAATTTATAGGTTCTCTGTTGCTGATGGTCATTCTCTCTGCTATCCATTCACCTATTTCCTTGGCTGTGAAACCCCTTCCATCCATATAATAAATGTCATCTGGTGTAAATGCCCTTTCAGCAGAAAGATAGAAGAAATTCGGAACTTCTGTCACTTGGAACATATAAAAGATTTCAGGGCTCCTATCATAATCCACCATAACAAAAAATACCTTGTTGGTGAATGGATTGGGGTGTTTCCAGGCATCTGCCAAGATCTGAAATTCTTCAGCAGTGTGTTTGCATATTTCACACGATCTGTACCCCACAAGAGTAGTAAACATCACAACAACAGAGTAGTTTCTTGGTGTTTCTAATACAAAATGATAGAATGCGGGGTCACTCATTCTTATCACTCCATTTTTCTTGGTCCAATACATCATCTGGCTGACCTTTCTTGCTAACGCCTTCTTCCTTTGGGCAGGATGTGTGGCAATGCCATGAGCCATGAATACCAGGGCCATTACTACAGTCAAAAGTATACGCCAAAGCCACCATGGTTCTGCCATATTTGTTTACTTCTTTTGGTTATAAAATGTTTCAAAACGTGTAAGCCCAAATTTCATCATTTCTTTCAACAATTAATTTGTCCAAGACCTTTTTTTTCCCCCTGTCTTCTTCAATCCTGGTAAAAGAGATATATCACAAATTATTTTCATGTCCAGTTTATAAGGCATATTAGAATTTACAAAACAACTTATGGAAAAAAATATTCTGTGGTAAAGGGAGTTGGGGAAATATTGTTTCAGCTTCTAGTCTTTCTGCTGAGCTCCAGACCACATTTTTTTTTTTTGAGACAGAGTCTTACTTTGTTGCCCTTGTAGAGTGCCGTGGTGTCATAACTCACAGCAACTTCAAACTCTTGGGCACAAGTGATCCTCTTGCCTCAGCCTCCCAAGTAGCTGGGATTACAGGAACCTGCCACACTGCCATTTTTTAGAGACTGGGTCTTGCTCTTCCTCAGGCTGGTCTCTTCCTGAGCTCAGGCAATCCTCCTGTCTTGGCCTCCCAGAGTGCTGGGATTATAGGTACGAGCCACCAAGCCTAGACTTCCAGACCACATTAGTTTGGAACCACATCCAGTCCCTGGATCCACCACAAGCCTCTCAGATTTCTCAAAAGCCAACCTCCTCTCCCATCCCCTGCTACCAAGCCCTTGGTTCTCCGCCTTTCTCTGTTAGGGATAATACCATCCCACCAAAGACTGAGGTTTTAAAACTGAAGGACTCTTCTTGGACTTGTGCTTGGCCCTGGGAGGGAGAGACTGCCTGGGTTTGAACCTGGGCACATTCTTCACTGTTCTGTCCCTCAGTTTCCTCAACTGTAAGATGAAGATGGTAATAGTACCCACCTCCTGGGATCGTTTAGCAAAGCCCTCCGCACAGGATCAGGCCCATCTTCCTCTCTCCTTCCAGCGCCCCACTGGAGAGGGTGTGGAGGGGAGCAGAGAGAATGTAACCTAGGGGGGAATCAGACACACAGTGTCTGTTTTGTAAAAATGGGGATAATGCCTACCTCACCTATTAGTTGTGAGGATTAAATGTTAAAATTTTTCCAGTGTCTAAACAGTATTGGGCGATAAATGAATTTTTTCCCCTTATCTTTTTTTTAGGTGATTCAATTTTGACCATTGTTTTTAATATGCCAGTTATCTCTCCCCGCGTTGTTTCCTCCCCAAATACCAAGATCATTCTTTATATGCCTTCAAGCAGGTGGGGAAAATTATTGGGTAAGAGAGGCTGAAGAAATGTGTGCAATGTTAAACCTATGTCCGTTTCTGGAAGGAGATTGGCTGTGGAGTGAGCTGAGCATTTTTTTTACATATTGTTCATTGTTTTTTTGTTTGTTTGTTTTTTTAATTGTTGAGAGATGGGGGACTCGCTGTGTTGCCCAGGCTGGTCTCCAACTCCTCAGCTCAAGCGATCCTCCCACCTCGGACTCCCAAGTACTTGGGACACAGGCGTGAGCCCCCGCCCAAGTGCTTTGAGCTTTGAGGCACAAAGCCTGCAAGTGCTTGTGAACATAACAACGGCCCAACTCTCTGCATCTTCGAGCAGCTCTGGTAAGGGAGAGATGGGCCGAGCAGAGCAAACCCTGCCGGCTTCGTTGTTTTTTGTTTTTTTTTATCATGTAGACGCACAACTTTCATCAAAATAAAAATGTTTAATTTGTAAACCAAATGAATGGGCTGCTCCACGCTCCCCTCCTCCTCACGCACCCCCGCACCCTCGGTCGGCGGCCCCTCGCCTACCCTAGAGGCCTCTGCGGAGGCGGCCCAGGACGCCGCGCTGGTCACCGGACTCAGCCAGGAGGCCGGTCGTGACCGCGCGGGGAGCCGGAGTTGCCTAGCAACCGGGAGCGTTAAACAGAGGCGTCGGGAGACCGCCGCCCAGATACAGGCCCGGATAGAAGGTAGGAAGGCCAGGGGAGCGCAGGTGGTAGAGGCTGCGGTGAGCGCCCCACCTGTCCCTCCCTCCCCAAGGCTTCCCGCCAAACCTGCAGGGTTTGCTCTGCTCGGCCCATCTCTCCCTTACCAGAGCTGCTCGAAGATGCGAGAGATGGGCGGTTGGAGAGATGGGCATTGATACAAACCATAGATGATTTTCCTGCCGACTGGCGGGCTTCGCGGGGAACCAGACTGACCCCAGCTCCTCCCACCCGGTCCCCCGCACGCTCGCGCCACCGCCTCCAACAGAAGGCGGAAGGAGGGAGCAAGATGACCACGTGGGGAGGAGACAGCAGGGGGGTCCCCCCTTCTCCCCGTGCCAACCCCATCCGCCTTGGAGAGAGAACTGGGCTCCTTCTCTGAGATCCCCCATGGGGCCTGGCCCACAGAGGGGGAAGAGAAAGCTGAACTAGACTAGACGTGGTTGCTGAAAGTTTGGGTGGAAACTGGATTAAGGGCTATGTTTCCTGCCACCCCAGGCATTTGGCGCTACACACACACCAAAGGACTCCATTAACACCTTTTATCTGCTCCAGGACCTGAAGGGTCCAGGGTTTTGTTCCTGCAGGTGGACGGGTTGGGGAAACTTAGTTAATGCCTCACACAACGTTGAGTAAAGCAAGGGCTGTTCCCAAGCAGATTTCTGGCAGGAAGGGCTCAGAGCAAAATGAGCCCATCCTGCAGGGGGCAGGGGCATTTGCTACAGGCGACGTTGTCTCCTGCAGCCTTGTTTTCCTTCTGCAGGTGGTGTGTTTGACCCTTCCAGTTCCTGCACTATGGCCACGCTGAGTACCAAGCCGAGTCAGCGCTTTCAGCTGCCCGACTGGCACACCAATAGCCACCTGCTGTCCACCAACGCTGAGCGGCAGCGAGATGCCTCTCATCAGATCCGCCAGGAGGCCCGGGTCCTCCGGAACGAGACCAATAACCAGGTTTGGGGCAAGAGCCCAGTTGGGTGGGTGAAGGGCTAGCCACCACCCGCTGACAGCCTCTTTTTTTTTTTTTTTTTTTTTTTTTTTAATTGAGACAGAGTCTCACTTTGTCGCCCTCTGTAGGAGGGCTGTGGCATCACAGCTCACAGCAACCTCCAACTCTTGGGCTCAAGTGATTCTTTTGCCTCAGCCTCCCTAGCAACTGGGACTACAGGCACCCACCATGGGATGCCTAGCTATTTCTTTTCTTTTCTTTATTTATTTTTCTTTTCTTTTTTTTTTTTGTTTGGCAGGCCGCCAGTTTCAAACCTACCAGCCCCTGGAGCATCTGGCCAGCGCCCTAACCATTGAGCTATGGGCACCCCCTCGCTGACGCCCTCTTTATCTGGCTCTGTCTTTTCCAGACCATTTGGGACGAATACGACAATAGAACTCGATTGGCAGAGAGGATTGATACTGTCAACCGATGGAAGGAGATGCTGGACAAGTGTCTGACGGATTTAGATGCTGAGATCGATTCCCTGGCACAGGCAGGGAGCTAGAGCTGGGGGCCAGGAAACTCTGCTGCAAAGACCCACTCCTCCTTCCCCACTTCTTGGGGGTCATGAGTGGCATGACAGTCACTGGCCCCTCAGTTAAAGTGGGGTAAGAGCTATTTCTGCGATGGATCCACCAGCCTCCTGTGTCCCCTCTTTCTTAGATGAAGGAGTCAGCAGAGCAAAACCTGCAGGCCAAGAACCTGCCTCTGGATGTGGCCATTGAGTGTCTGACCCTCCGGGAGAGTCGGCGGGACATAGATGTGGTAAAGGACCCTGTGGAGGATGAGCTGCATAAAGAGGTGGAGGTCATTGAGGCCACCAAGAGGGCCTTGCAACAGAAGATCAGCCAGGCCTTCGAGCAGCTCTGGTAAGGGAGAGATGGGCCATTAGTATGTTCACAAGCACTTGCAGACTTTGTGCCTCAAAAGGGGAACACAGCCGGGAGGCACCTGTGGCTCAAGGAGTAGGGTGACAGCCCCATATACTGAAGGTGGCAGGTTCAAACCTGGCCCCGGCCAAAAACTGTACAAAAAAGGCATTGTGGATAATGGTAACCAGCTCTCGTGCTACCAGTGACAGAAACCATTGTGCCCATGACAGAAACTAATGAGTGATTGTAGTGCTTTTTCCACTGCCTGGACATAATCTCAAAGTACATCTCACACATGACCCTGCTCTAGGCAGCCAGGATCAATGGACTGAAAGTGTAAGCAATAAAACCAGTCCCCCTGAGTACCTTATTATATGTACATTGATAAGTAAAAATCGAAAAAGAGGCCTGGTGCCTGTGGCTCAAGCGGCTAAGGCGCCAGCCACATACACTTGAGCTGGCGGGTTTGAATCCAGCCCGGCCCGCCAAACAACAATGATGGCTGCAACCAAAAAATGGCCAGGCGTTGTGGCGGGCACCTGTAGTCCCAGCTACTTGGGAGGTGGAGGCAGGAGACTCGCTTGAGCCCAGGAGTTGGAGGTTGCTGTCAGCAGTGATGGCATAGCACTCTACCCAGGGCAACAGCTTGAGGCTCTGTCTCAAAAAAAAAAAAAAAAAACGAAAAAGAGCCTATCAGAACACTCGAGACCAAAGTGTCACAAAGGCAGCATTGTTTATTTTGAAACTTGGGTCCAAGTGGGCTAAGATCTAAAGGATGTTAGTGGGGATTTAGAGAGGGAGAGAGGTCTCATATAGCTGGCTGAGGGCAAGCTGGCTGGTTTCTACCAAGGACCACCAAACTTGTTCCTATCAGGACATCCAAGATGTTATCTCATTATGGGACTGTCCTGGCAGGTTCTTCTTGTCAGAGTGTCAACATATTTCTCTTGGGTGAGTCTGTAATGGGGCCAGTGCAAGGACAAGCCTGAAGTATGTCTCTTTTATCTGAGTTATGTCCACCTATAACAGAGTCTCACAGAATGGCTTTTCAAGATGGGGGTGGCTTGGCCAACCTAACATATGTGTGAGTCTTTGTGTCCCCGTGGGTATGTGTGAGCACTTGGGGTCATCATTTGGTTTGTGGGAATCTCATCTTGATGTGCTGGTCTTTGTTTCAGTGGCAGCAGTTCCAGTGTCTTCTGCTGGGAAGAGTCACCCTAGCCTCCTCACCCCTCAGTGCCCTTTAGTCCAATGAGGCCTGCATCCCGGGTCCTTGAGGGCTGGTTCCTGACTGAGTTTGCATTCTCCTCAGCCTCCTGCAGGAAGTCCGCCAGCAGCTCAACTCTGACCATCGGGGCAAAATGGAGACACTGGAGATTGACAGAGGTTGTCTCTCTCTCAACCTCATGTCCCCAAACATCTCTCTGAAGATCAATCCCACACGTGTCCCCAATGGGTAAGAGGAGTGTTCAGTCTGTCTCTCCTCCTCCTTTCATGGGCCATACCCTGAGGACCCGTTATTTCCTGCCGCCTGCAGCTCCACCACACTCCAGCAGTGGGATGACTTCAGTCGGTTCAACAAGGACAGATCAGAGGTGGAGATGAAAGCAGCCATAGAGCTGAGGGAGGCCATCGCCCTGACTATTGCTGAGGTGACCGCCAACCTCCCAGCCAACTCTGCCTCCACCGCTAACGGGTGGCCCAAGTGCATACCTAGCCATGATTTTTTGTTTCTGGTTGACCAGGTGCCACCCCTTCCCCTCATTTAAGCAACATCCTCACGTGACCATGTGCTTATACTCATACCCTCTCCTTGCCTTGCCTACTTCTTGTCCTCAGACCAACAACGAACTCGAAGCCCAGAGGGTCGCCACAGAATTCGCCTTCAGGAAACGGTTGCAGGAGATGGAGAAAGTGTACAGTGAGCTCAAGTGGCAGGAGAAGAATGTGAGCCTTCTCCCTGGGCCTGGACTCGCTGCTGTGCGATGAGCAGCCAGATTCCTGGCCAGGAAGCCCTGGAGTGGGTGCCCTGTGGTGAGTTGGGCTGGTGGAGACAGTCACCCTGTCCCCTGCAGACCTTGGAGGAGATCGCTGAGCTGCAGGAGGACATCCGGCAGCTGGAGGAGGATCTGCGCAGAAAGTTACTGAGCTTGAAGCTGTCCCATACCCGGCTAGAGGCCAGAACCTACCGGCCCAACCTGGAACTCTGCCGGGACCAGGTGCGAGGGTGTCCCAGGGGGGCACCGGGCCCCTTGCTAGAGTTCCCTCGGGATCACCCCCCAGTACACATTCCTGGTGGAACAAAGGCGCTGCCACAGGGCAGCACTCAGGCCTGCGGCAAAGGACCATGCAGCTGATCGGCACTCCCACCCCGACCCTCTGCCTCCAGGCCCAGTATGGCCTCACCGACGAGGTTCACCAGTTAGAGGCAACCATTGCCACCCTGAAGCAGAAGCTGGCACAAGCACAGTAGGTCTGGGGAGTGGGCAGGAGGGGCAGGGAGACACCGCCCTCCAGTGGAGCCTCTTGCTGCCTGCCGGTTCCCTGGCTTCATGCAGGGGTGGTGGGTTGTCAATGCCTCCTTCCCAGGGACGCACTGGACGCCCTGTACAAGCACCTGTCCCGGCTGCAGGCTGATATTGCCTGCAAGGCTAACTCCATGCTGCTGGACACGAAGTGCATGGACACGCGACGCAAGCTGACCGTGCCTGCAGAGAAGTTTGTGCCTGAGGTGGACACCTTCACCCGCACTACAAACCGCACTTTGAGCCCTCTCAAAAGCTGCCAGCTGCAGCTGGCCTAACCTTGGAGGACTGAGGGCGGAGGGGAAGCTGAAGTTTGGGTGGGAAATGGAAGCAGCAGGAGAGACTGAGTCTAATAATAAACGTGCATGTTCTCAGACCACGCTGTTTTTTGCTACCCCCACACGTAGCTCGCAGGAGGCAGAAGGTTCTTGACCTGCCCGCCTGTGTATGGAGGAGCAAAGATGGGGAACGTCATCGCACCAATCCCCACGTTTCAATCCGATCCTTCACCCTCAGGGAATCCCTCTCTGGGCTAGACCTACAGCTCAAGGCTTTAGCAGTGGTGCCTCTACCTAGCTCTGCCCCTGCCCCAGCCGGCCCCTTTGCGGGGGAGGCCTAAGGGAGGTTGAGAGAGGCCAGGATCGCAGCGGGAGGTCGTAGTTGGAGGGTGTCTGAGCCTGAGTCGGGGACCCTTTAGTGGCTGCTTCGCTTACGAAGGCTTTTCACGAGTGAGAACGGGCGGTTGCGCAGCGCCTCCGGGCCGCTGAGGGCGCTGTGGGCAGGGGAGCGGCGCGCGGGCTCCAGGCCACTGGGAGGCGATGTGGGGCCGGAGAGGAGGGAAGCGGCTCCGGCGGCACCGGAAGTGGGGACTAGCCTGCGCGTGGATGGCTGCGGCTGCGGTGGTGATGACGGCTGCGGGCAGTGGCGGGGCCGGCGCGGCCCGCTCCCTCTCGCGCTTCCGAGGCTGCCTGGCTGGCGCGCTACTAGGGGACTGCGTGGGCGCCTTGTACGAGGCCCACGACACCGTCGACCTGACGTCACTCTTGCGTCACGTCCAGAGCCTGGAGCCCGAGCCTGGCACGCCGGGGAGCGCGCGGACAGGTGGGCGGGGCCGGGCACACGAAGGGAGGTGGCTGGAGGGGACGTAGTCCGGGGTGTGGACTGGTCGGGCTGTGAAGTGAGGCTGCTGAGGGCAGCAGGGCCGGCGCTCGAAGACCCAGAGACTCCTCGGATTCACGGGTCCAAGTCTGAACAGCTTTTTGCACTTTAGCTCCGAACCTTCCCCAGCTCGGGACATGGCAACACCAGCGTCCCTACTGTGCAAGCCAGAAACCTGGGCGTTATTCTCTTGGATCGCGCCTGGTCCACTATACACATGCCCTCGGTTTATGATGGAGTAACCTTCCGATGAACCTATAGTAAGTTGAAAATACCTTAAGTCAAAAGTGGGTTTTCAACTTGCAGTGGTTTTATCTGGACTTAGCCCCATCTTAAGTCGAGGAGCTTACTGAAGGCGTATCGCTTTAGCACCATTATAAAGTCAGAGATTTATAAGTTGGACCATTGCAAGTCGGGAACTTAGCACCATTGTAAAGTCAGAGATTTATAAGTTGGACCTTTGCAAGTCGGGAACCGTCTGTATATCCCTTGCCTTTCTGATTTGATCTGTCTTATCCAGTTCTTTGGAGTCAGTACCCCAGCAGGGAGTGTTCCTCTCAAAGCATAAATCTGATTCGTCCTCCCTGGCATAAAACCTTGCTGTGATTTCCCATTACCCTTAGGATAAAGCCAAGTTCCTTAACACAGCCTACCTGGCCGACTGCCCTTCTGTATCTGCAATTTCATCTTATGCCACCCTTGGCCTTGCTTTCTGCTCTTTGCACCATACTTCCTGTATTGCGTTGTACCATGCTGCCCTCGGCGGGAATGCTAATTCCCTTTCCCTTTTCCTTTTCCTTTTCCTTCCCTTGTGTAGTTAGCTCAACACCCAGATCTCAACTCTGGTGGCAGGTTTCAGGTCAAGCAGAGATGTGAGTCTTCCTAGAGGCATAGTCAGGACCCTGTAAAACACATTTAAGAGAATCCCAGAGGAGGTTGTAAGAGAGCTAAGGAAGGAAACAGTTTGATAGCAGGAGAAGCAGGAAGTGTCATTAGCCATACCTAGGGAAAGAATTCCAAGATGAAGATGCCAGTCCTTGGTGTCATGCTATAGAGGGGGATATCTGGACTTTGAAAAGCATTTTCAGTAGGTTAAGGAGGAAATGGAAAATGAGAAAATAGTATGGTTTGGTGTGAAGGGAAGGAGAGAGATGAGTTCTAGTTGTAAAGACAAGAAGGAGGGATGGTTTTTAATTTCATTTTTGATTTGACATGAAGATGAGAAAAAAAGAACCTTATTAGCTTGGCACCTGTGGCTCAAGTGGCTAAGGTGCCAGCCACATACACCAGAGCTGGTGGGTTCGAATCCAGCCCGGGCCCACCAAACAACGGTGACCACTGCAACCAAAAATTAGCTGGGCATTGTGGCAGTGCCTGTAGTCCCAGCTACTTGGGAGGCAGAGGCAGGAGAATCGCTTGAGCCCAGGAGTTGGAGGTTGCTGTGAGCTGTGATGGCATGGCACTCTACCCAGGGCAACAGCCTGAGACTCTATCTCAAAAAAAAAAGAACATTATTTTAGGCTGAGAGGTGTTTTAGGATTTTTGGATGCAAGGAACAGAAAGCCCAATGCAAAATGGCCATGTGAAAAGGGAATATATTGGCTGACATAACTGAAAAGTCCAGAGGTAGGTCTGGCTTCAAGGAGAGCTGAATCTGGGGACACAAATCATTTCCCCAAGGCTCAGTTCCTCTCCACTATTCAGATCTGCTTTCTTCAGGTTGGGCTTCACTCACTCTGGCATACCCTTCCTGTGGGATGGACCCCAGAAGCTCCTAGTTACTCCCAGCTCAGTAGCTCCAGCGCAGGAAGAGTTTCCTTTTGCAGCATTCCCACAAAAAGCCAAAACTGGGTCTTAGGTCATATGTCCATCCCCAAACAAGGGAATGAAAGGTTCTATTTGATTGGGCTGGTGGTGGGGTTAGCCCCATGCCCTAGTCACCTGCAATGAAAGTGCAGAAAGGTGATTGGTGGAGAGAGTGGGGACAGTGACCAAATGAAAAGAGAACAGATGCTGTTCCCCCACAGAGGGAGAGGTTGAAGATACAGAAGAGAAGGACAAAGGAGAGCAAGGTCCTCTGCAACTGCATATAAGATAGCTTTTAGCTCCTCTTCCTGGTGAAAGAGGAGGTAAGGGCCACCCAGGAGTGAAAAGGGAAGAGGAAAGCAGGGCTTGGGGATCTAGACCCTGCTAAGAGGGGGGTATAGTAACCATGTAAGAAATGAGAGGGGGGCTTCTTAGGGAGTCTGCTTCATTCTCTGTAAGCAGCTCTTCCACAAATAGGGACTCTCCCTGGCAGGCTCATAGCCCATCTGAGCAGTCACAAATGGGCTGTATCACAGCATCAGAAGTGCCAGAGCATTCTGAGGAAAAGGAGGTGAGCAGCTGGAGGACGAAAGTGGACCTAGTGGGGAGGAACCTGATCCTGACCCTACAGTGGGTTCTGAGGATGTGTAGGAAGGGGCTAGACAGGAAAGGCTTTGAATGGCAAGGCCATGAACTTGGACCTCATCCTGAAGACAGTAGAGTGCTGTCTGAACAGGCGAGTGAGGTGAGGAAGGTGGTCATCTACTTTCAGGAGGAATTTTTAAGCGTGTATAGATTGGATTGGAGGGTGGGACATGTGCAAGTCGTGTTAAGACTAGAGATGCAGGGGTGGCAGCCGACAAGGATAGACAGTTTTCCTTCAGAAATCAGTGGGACATGGTGACTCATGGGGACAGAATAAAGAATTGCTGAGGAACCTGGGGCTGAAATTCTAGGGCTTCCCAAAACCCTGGACGGGAGTAAGAAACTGACTGAAGTCATTGCAGATATGGTAACTTTAAAAAGAATGAGCATCAAACTAAAAAGCTTCTGCACAACCAAGAACACAGTAAGTAAAGCAAGCAGACAGCCCTCAGAATGGGAGAAGATATTTGCAGGTTATGTCTCTGACAAAGGTTTAATAACCAGAATCCACAGAGAACTCACACATATTAGCAAGAAAAGAACAAGTGATCCCATTTCAGGGTGGACAAGGGACTTGAAGAGAAACTTCTCTGAAGAAGACAGGCACACAGCCTACAGACATATGAAAATATGCACATCATCCTTAATCATCAGAGAAATGCAGGTCAAAACTACTTTGAGATATCATCTAACTCCAGTAAGATTAGCCCACATCACAAAATCCCAAAACTAAAGATGTTGGCGTGGATGTGGAGAACAGGGAACACTGCTACACTGCTGGTGGGAATGCAGACTAATACATTCCTTTTGGAAAGATGTTTGGAGAACACTTAGAGATCTAAAAATAGATGTGTCATTTGATCCTACAGTTCCTCTACTAGGTATACATCCAGAAGACCAAAAATCACATTATAACAAAGACATATTCATATACATATTCTGGTATAATATTTATACCAGAATGTTTATTGCAGCCCAATTCATAATTGCTAAGTCATGGAAGAAGCCCAAGTGTCCATCGACCCACAAATGGATTAATAGTGGTGTATGTACACCATGGAATATTATGCAGCCTTAAAGAAAGACGGAGACTTTACCTTTTTCAAGTTAACATGGATGGAGCTGGAACATACTCTTCTTAGCAAAGTATTTCAAGAATGGAAGAAAAAGTATCCAATGTACTCAGCCCTACTGTGAAACTAGTTTACAGCTTTCATATGAAAGCTATAACCCAATTATAGCCCAAGAAGAAGGGGAGGGGCGGTGACTGTGGCTCAAAGGAGTAGGGCGCCAGCTCCATATGCCGGAGGTGGCAGGTTCAAACCCAGTCCTGGCCAAAAAAACAAAAAAAAAGAAGGGGAAAGGGAAGGATGGGTGGAGGGAGGGTAATTGGTGGGACCACACCTACGGTGCAATTTACAAGGGTACCTGTGAAATTTACTAAATGTAGAATATAAATGTCTTAACACTGTAACTAAGAAAATGCCGTGAAGGCTTTGTTAAACAGTTTGATGAAAATATTTCAAATTGTATATAAAACCAGCACATTGTACCCCATGATTGCATTAATGTACACAGTTATGGTGTAATAAAAAAAAAGAGAGAGAGAGGAAATAAAAAGAATGAGCAGATGCCTTCACCCTGGAGCCTTGCAGCTCACTCTCACCCCTGTTTTCTCCCCACAGAAGCACTATACTACACAGATGACACAGCCATGGCCAGGGCCCTGGTGCAGTCCCTGCTAGCTAAAGAGGCCTTCGATGAGGTGGACATGGCTCACAGGTAAGGGGAGGTGGTCCTGGTAAGCAGAGTTATTACACCCCTTGACTAGAGGAATGTGTGCATGCCCAGGACCCCCCTCTTAGCAGGACCCTGTGTCTAAGGCTGATGCAGCTTCCCAAGCTAAAAAGAACAGCACTGCTGGTACATCCTTAGGTCCCTAAGACTTCTTCTTTTTCCAAACCAGCCCAGTGTTCATTCCCAACTTTGAGAGGCATCTGTTGAACTCCAGTTGTATCTCCTTTCTCTCCCCTAGATTTGCTCAGGAGTACAAGAAAGACCCTGACAGGGGGTATGGTGCTGGAGTCATCACTGTCTTCAAGAAGCTCCTCAACCCCAAGTGTCGTGATGTCTATGAGCCTGCCCGGGCCCAGTTTAATGGAAAAGGCTCCTATGGGAATGGGGGTGCCATGCGGGTGGCTGGCATCTCTCTGGCCTATAACAGCATCCAGGATGTGCAGAAGGTATTTGAGGTGGGCTGGCTTCTGGGCTTTTCCCTCCCTCTTGTGCAGCACAGTTCTGTAACAGCAGGTCTTCTTCTCCCTAGTTTGCTCGGCTCTCAGCCCAGCTGACACATGCCTCCTCCCTGGGTTACAATGGTGCCATCCTACAGGCCCTGGCTGTGCACCTGGCTTTGCAGGGCGAGTCTTCCAGTGAGCACTTCCTCGAGCAACTCCTGGGCCACATGGAGGAGCTGGAGGGTGATGCCCAGTCTGTCTTGGATGCCAGGGAGTGAGTATGGGGCTGGATGTGTGTGGCGTGTGGGTGCAGGTGGTGGGATGGGGGCTCCTGGCATTGCAACAAGCTGAAACCTCTCTTCTTTAATTGCAGAACCTGGAGGGTGGGGTGGGAAGAAGCCCATTTGCCTTGTCTTGTGTTTCAGGATTCTCAGAGTCCCAGACAACAAAACAACCTATTCACTCACACTCAGCACCCTCCCACTTCTTCTCAGGGGACATGTGTGGGCCGTCAGCCTGACCACACCCCTGCTCACTGTCACATGCAGCCCCTTCCCCTGCCTAGCAACTACACCCTGCTAACTTTGGCCTCCCTAAATCTCTCCCTAACCCATAGGCTGGGCATGGAGGAGCATCCATACTCCAGCCGCCTGAAGAAGATTGGAGAGCTTCTAGACCAGGACTCAGTGTCCAGAGAGGAAGTGGTATCTGAACTAGGTGGGTGGACCTGCCTGTGATTTGTTCCTCCTTTTGTCCTTGAGGGGTGAGTTTTGGGCTCAGGGGGAGGGGAGCTCATGGAGTCATTTTGCCATGGCCATGCTCTATAGATCCTTGGAAGGGTTTTGTAGGATCCTTGGTAGAGTCGTGAGCTCCCAGTGCCTTCGGCCTTGTGAAAAGGGACGCCAGCCACCAGGTAATGATGATAATAGATACTTAATGTACCTGGCACTTGTACTGGGCACCGTGCAGTGCTTACAGACATGATCTCACTTTGTCCTCACAATAACTAACTTTATTCACTTTGCACTGAGTCGTCAAATCCAAGAGCAGGAATCTTAGTATTTAGGTAACTTTCCCAGTCACAGAGCCCTTATATAGTGGAGTCAGGACTTGAACCCAGGTGGTCTCACTCTGAGCCTGTGATCTCAATCACAGACCTGACTGAAACTGAGGGGTTGACTTGTGGCAAACAGCAGGAAACTTGGGGATTAGGAGGTAAGGTAAGCCCCTGTCATCTGGCTTCCCCACAGGGAATGGTATTGCTGCCTTTGAGTCCGTCCCCACTGCCATCTACTGCTTCCTGCGCTGCATGGAGCCTGACCCCGAGATCCCTTCTGCCTTCAATAGCCTCCAAAGGACTCTCATCTATTCCATCTCACTTGGTGGGGACACAGACACCATTGCCACCATGGCTGGAGCCATTGCTGGTGCCTACTATGGGATGGATCAGGTTCCAGAAAGCTGGCAGCAAAGCTGCGAGGGCTATGAGGAGACAGATGTCCTGGCCCAGAGCCTACACCGAGTCTTCCAGAAGACTCTGTGAGGACCACAGCTGCTGGGGCTATGTCACCTCCAGTGGGACCAGCTGCAGTTCAGACTGGAAACTCTGAAGCTCCTCAAGCTTGGCTCCCCTGCCTCAGTCTTGTGATGTGGGCTGGGGTCTTCCTTGGGGGAGGTCATTGGAGCAGCGAGTGAGAGACTGGTGCCTCCCTCATTCTGGGTCCTGCCTTGCTGGGGAGCTGCAGGGCATTCCCTGGCTCCTCAGTGGGACTTGGGGGACCAGGGCAGTTTTGTCCTGGAGGGATACTTAGGGCATTTTCTTTGTTATCTGGGACATAGGATTTGGGGAAGTGGAAATGATCTGCAGTAGCATCATTTCTCCCAGTTGGGTTTTAGCCATTTTGCCAGCAAGCCTGCCCTTGACTGGGCAGGGTTCCTGAGTGGCAGGTTTTGTGGATTAAGGGACGAGGACTTGGATCCAGCTGATGTAGTCCACACCACCCTTTTCTGTAGTGGAGCTTATTAACAGCTTCCAGCGGAAGTCACAGCAATAAACAGTTTCTGTAAATCCCACCACTGTTTTCCTATTTTAGTTCTGTGAATGAACCTGTCTCCTCTGGGATATTGACCTTCTTGAGCTTAGTGCCTATTTGTCTGGGCTGCTTTTTCCTAGGAGCTGGGACCCCAAGGTAATGAGCTGCTCTGTTGCCGGGCAAATTCCTCTCGTTCTTCCAGCCAGCTGCATGTTCTGCCAGGAAGGGCAGAGCAGGCATGGTTTGGTGGCTCTTCCTGTTAGAAATCGTGCACAGTGGCCCAGGCAGCTAGGTGCTTTGCCAGAGGCAGTGAGCAGGAACAAGCAGATTTTTCTACTCTCAAAGCCTAACTTCTCCAAATAAGAGCCAGGCCCAGCTGGCGCAGAAACAGGAACCCTGAAGGATCCCTTCTATCACTAGACTGCCAACCTCTGAGTTGGGAGTCATGCCATTGCAGGTGCCCTGGGTGGACTGCATGCCTCCTCTATCTTGGGGCTCAAAGGCCTTGCCCCATCAGGAAGTTTTGCACAGCGTCCATTCTGAAGAAAGGAAAACTGAAAGGGAAGAAACACCTGTCCTAACACAGCAGGGACATTCTTTGAGCATCCTTCCAGCCTCAGTGGAAAGATAAGCATTCACAGTCTGCAGCTGGCCTGAAGCTTGAAGACTATTGGGCTACATTTAGCCAAGATGGGGCTCTGCCAGGCTGGGGACTTTTCAGGGCATGGATCATTTCAAGTTGGCTACCCAGATACCAGAGCCAGGGACAGATTCTTGCTGCTGAGCATGGTGGGCATTAAGCTTTCTGCCCAGGATAGCTCCCTCCAGCCCTGTCTTCAGCTTTAGAGCCAGTACTAGCCCGGCCCTCAGCACAAAGATTCACGATTTCATTCATAATTTGTATCAGATGTTGAAATTTGGCCTTTGGGGTCCTGAGCCAGCTGTCATGCTCCACTACCCCTGAGAGTTTATAGGAATGTTCCGTGAAGCTCAATCGGTCTCCCCCAGCTCCAGCCACTGCTTTCCTCTGGTTTCTTAAAAGGGCTCTTGGCATTTGTTTGGTATACAGCCTCGACAGCTTAGAGTGTCAAACATCTCTGATGTGGTGACAGAAACCTGGGCTGGGGAGCTGGGGAGGAATGTGTGCTCCCTGAGAGGGTGGGCACACAAGAGTCCCAGATGCCTTATGAAATCCAGAGCCTCGTTTTGGCACAGCACTGTTTTATACAACAAATTTATTGAAGTGTCAATACAGTCAATACGGTGGTTTTTCTTTTCAAAAAGAAGTCCCATTTTGTTTGATTCCCCAGTGCATTTTTTCCGAATCTTCTGTGACACAGGGCACATGATAAATGTGTAGAGAACTAAGCTTCCTATACCAAGTAAGAAAAGAAATTACTAATGGAAAACATTTAAACCTTAGTCTTTAAAAAAATTAGGAATCAAGAGTATAAAAATGCACAAGGTAATGTAGTTTTCATAGTTAAATTCTGACATTGTTTATCAAAGCTAGTCAGTTAAGTAGACACCTGCAACTCAGATCCCATAAACATTTCAGAAACGCCAATCACCCCTCCCTAAAGGCTTCAGGAATGAAATTTGGCAGAAACTCAGCTCTGTGAAACAGCTTTTGGGGGGGCTCCCCTGGTATCCTGCTTAGTCCCTTGTGTTCCCAGTGGGAGGCAATTAATTTCTGTCAATCAAAACTTGTTCCTAACACATCAGATTGTAGTGGCTTTGACCCAAGGAAGGGAGTTGAGCAAAGGTACAGTTTGAAACACCAAGTTCTCTGGGGCGTCAGGGGGTTAGAAATAATCAAGTGTCACTGGGGCAGATTTGGGCTTTCAATTCTCCTTTTGAAAGTTAAAGTTAACAAACAGCCTACTCTGGAGAAGTCGTGGGCAGGGGCAGAGTTCTGCCAATGAGCCTGAGGGAATCACAGCTGAACGAGTCAAGTCAACAGTCATCCTTTTTGCAACATGAACAGTCTGGAGACGGCCAGAGTTGGAGCAGTGCAACAAGGCCACATCCTGAATGACCCAGGTTCATACTTGGTGCAGGGATGTGGGCTGGTCTGGTGAGGGCTGAGGCGAGGCCTCTTGCCACCACTGGGCAAGAATGTCCACCATCCCCCAAACTGATCCTCTCAGCTTTACCAACTCGGCTTGAGCTAGGGGGTGAGGGCTGGGGAATGGGCGGGGGGGGGGGGGTCTGTCTGTTCCCTGCAGAGGAGCTCTGACTGGGGATAATGGCAGAAATACCCAGAGCCGACTCATTCCAGAGAGGCCTGTTGGCATCCTTTCTCTCAAAGCCTGGGCCTCCTAGGCCCTAATCCTGCTTAAAACAGGAAATTGGAACCTTCCACCAGAGGGTGGAAGAAGAGGAAGCCCCCAGAGACTAACCCCTCTAGTATACATACCCACCCACCACATGGTTCTTATTAAGGAAAAGCAAGTGGGATCCTTCTCCATCCCCGAGCTTGTGCGCACTTTGTTCAGAGAGCCAAACAAGAGGCTCTCTGCTTTGGGGATACCTGGGTTAAGGGTGACAAGAATCCCCTTACATTGTTGTATGAGAATCAGCCCCACTCTCCACAGGGGAAGGAGAAAGGGGAGGCACACTTAACGCTTGCTGATCATCAGCCCTGCCTCCTGCCGCCATCTGTACTACACACTGCTAGACACTTCAGAGAGTTTTATCTTTCAGGGCTGAGGCTGTCCCCTGCGGCCTGTGCGGCTGCCAAACAAAGCTGGAGCTGAAGGGGGCAACCCTAGAGACAGGGATGGGTGTGCAAATTCACCGCCTGCCCAGGATCCATGCCCCTACCCCTTACAAACTACCTTCCATGGCTGCAGCTGAAGCAGTGCAAGGGAGGTGACCCCTCCCAGGAGCATGCAGCTATACAGCTGTACCTGCCACGAACAGGCCTGATGCCACAGCATTGCCATTGGGGTTGCAGTCCTCACAGGGTGTCTACACTGGCCACCTCGATGCTCACTCTCTTCTCCCTTTCCCCTGAAGGAAAACAAAAACTCCAGGGAACCCCACTGTCATATGGAGCTGGGAGAGCCCCAGCTAAGGACTGTGAGGGAGGCCCTCACTCCTTGAGCAAGTGCCATCTGGGGGCCAGCAGGTAGGACTGTCCCGCAGGGGATGAGTGGTAGAGCTCAACCTCCTCTCAGCTCCTTCAAGGCCCAGCGGAGTCCAGGACTCACACAGGGTGGACTACATGCCCTAGGACCCTGCCTGTAGACAGGGCAGGGATGGGGTGCAAGCCTAACACTGCATAGACATTTAGGGGAAAGGAACTCAGGCCAGCCCCTTCTGGCAACAATCTCAGCCTGCACGTAGAGAGAAAGCAAGTCAGTCTCCTCGGGCCAAGGCCATGGCCACTCTGTGGCTGCCTTTGTTCAACCTGGTTTTTTTTTTTTTCTTTAAATGGAGATTCTTGGTAACTGAAAAGGTCACTCTACCACTAAAGAGGAGGAGGCCAGGGCCACAGGGGCCCCCATGGGTTATGTGGGGCAGAGCAAGAATCCTGAAAAGGAAGAGTGGATGTACTCGGTGGAGTAGAGGCCGTTGGCCTGGTCCGAGGGCATCTGTACCCAGACCTGGTCGTTGGGCCGCAGCTGGAGCACAGCCCCGCCAGATGCCTGGTCCAGGTAGCCCTTCTTGTATTCATCGTAGGTGTAGGTGGCTGGCACGTTGTTCTTGTACAGGGCCACCCACACGTTGGTGCCCTTGACATGCACATGGTAAGCAAAGTAGTAGACGCCGCCCACAGGGCAGGTGAAGATGCCAGTGGCCGGGTTGTAGCCGCTGTGGCCGTTGTAGAGAGTCCGGTCAAATTTAACAGGCATGCCCGATGCAGGGAAGGGCGAGGTGAGCACTGCGGTAAAGGCTGGCGTGGCGTGGGCCGACAGCTCACCCAGCCCAAACTGAGGCTTGCCGCCCTTGCCCAGCACGGCACCCTCCACACCTCCGTTGGGCAGGTGCAAGCCTGCGATGCCAGTCTCATCGAGGGCCCCAGGGGCACCAGGGGGTCCAGGAGGCCCTGGAGGCCCAGGAGGGCCTGTGAGTCCTGGGGAGCCGGGGACCCCAGGAGGCCCCGTGGGCCCAGCTGTGCCAGGTTCCCCTACTTTCCCCTCCCCAGGGGGCCCTGGCAGGCCAGGTTCACCCTTCAAGCCTGGCAGACCCTGGGGCCCAATAGGACCAGCTGGGCCCTGGAGTCCTGGGATTCCTGAGGGGCCCCTCAGACCAGGCTGCCCAGGGAGCCCCAAGTCACCCTTCTGCCCCAGGGCCCCTGCCACCCCTGGTCCTCCAGGGCGGCCTGTGGAACCTGGCTCACCTTTGGGCCCAGTTGGTCCAGGGGGTCCATGGGCCCCAGGAAGTCCCCTCTCACCTGGGAGCCCAGGTTTCCCAGCCAGGCCACTAGGCCCCTGGTCACCCCGAAGTCCAGGTATTCCTGGGGGTCCTTCAGGCCCTGCCTCCCCCTTAGGTCCAGGGAGCCCACGTCTGCCAGGGAGCCCTGCAGACCCAGGAAGTCCAGGAGGCCCACCAAGGCCTTGTGGTCCCTGCTCCCCTGGCTCCCCATCCTCACCTGGCTCACCCCTATCCCCCAAAAGCCCTGGGACCCCAGATGGGCCCCTGTCCCCTTTGGGGCCTGGCAGTCCTGGCATCCCATAGCCAGTGGGACCTATCAGCCCAGGGGGGCCCCGAGCTCCTGGCTCCCCTTTGGCCCCTACTGGGCCCTGTGGTCCTGGCACCCCTGCTGTCCCTGGTACCCCCACACCATCTACCCCAGGGGGTCCTTTAGGGCCCACAGCTCCTGGCTCACCCCTGGCACCCAGAACCCCAGGAGGCCCAGGCTCACCTTTGTCCCCAGGGGCCCCAGGAAGCCCATCCAAACCAGGTTTGCCTAAGCCAACTGGGCCAGGGAGGCCGGGAGGTCCCGGGGCACCCCCCTGCCCTGGTGGCCCAGGCAGCCCTGGCTGGCCCACTCCATTATCCCCCTTGAGGCCTCGATCGCCTGGGGGTCCAGGCTCTCCTTGGAGCCCTGGCTCCCCTTGGAATCCTGGGGGCCCTGGCACCCCTGGGGCACCTGGTTTTCCAGGAACAGTAATGCCTGAGGGGCCAGGTAGGCCAGGGGGCCCTGGAGGCCCACGGAGGCCCTGGTCCCCTCGTATTCCTGGCTCCCCCCGAGCCCCGGGCTGCCCTGGTGGTCCAACCTTGCCTGGGAGCCCTGGGGGACCAGACTTGCCCATCCGGGAGAAGCCAGGGGGGCCAGCAGGGCCAGGCAGTCCATGGAGCCCGGGCTTTCCGGTGCCCGGTTTTCCCGGGAAGCCAGGAGGGCCAGGCGGGCCCCGAGGCCCAGGCTTCCCTGGGGGGCCAGGCTCTCCTTTCAGGTCCATTGGCAGCAACGGTAGAGGTATTTCTGAGAGAAAGAAGAAGGCTGTCAGGAGCCTGAACAGTGGAGACAGAGCACCCTTCTACCCATCTCCCACACTTGGGTCTGCTCATGAAGGCCACTCCCACCTGCTTCTCTGCACATGCCACCTGCTCTCATGGAAGGTGGAGTTTAGCGGTGGTCCAGCAGCCATCTTGGGGGCTATAAAGTTGTTACCCAGGGCCCCTACCATCCCTACTCAGGCTGGGCCTTCCCCATGACCTTGGCATGACCGGGGCGGCTGGGGGAGGATGGAGTGGCCACCAGGTGGCACCAGCAACCCACCTTAGAGACAGCTGGAGCAGGCCTACCCCTCAACTCCCCACTCTCACCTCCACATTTACTTCCCTGCCCCTCCCTGCTTGGAAGACCCTCTGTGCCACCATCTGCACCCTGTTTCCAGGCCCCCTGGTTCATCAGAAAGTAAAGTAGAGATGGGAAGATCTTTGGTGGGGATCGAGGGGCTGTGTGGACCCCCAGTGAAATCTGATGGGGATCAAGGAGGCAGGAAGTTTAGTGGTTAGGAACTGTTTGAGGCACTGTAAGCAGGGGAGCTCTCACCCAGGTACTGGCCCTTGCCCTCTCTGAAGGGCGGTCCCACAGGTCCCTTTTGCATGGGCTGCATGTACTTCACTGGGGCATAGCCTGCTGCCCCGCCACCAGAGGATGCCCGTGGCCCGCACCCCAGCAGCAGCAGCAGTAGCAGCAGCAGCCAAGACCGGGGCAACAGAGACCCCCACATGATGTCCGTGGGTGTGCTGCAGGGAGGAACAGAGAGGGGTTGTCAAGCCAGCCCTTTGGTGGTTTGGCTTCAGGCCCAGGGCTCACAAAAAGATCAGAATTTAGATATTATGGCTCAGCGGGCTAAGGTGCCAGCCACGTACACCTGAGCTGGCGGGTTCGAATCCATCCCGGGCTTGCCAAACAACAATGAGGGCTGCAACCAAAAAATGGCCAGGCGTTGTGGCAGGTGCCTGTAGTCCCAGCTACTTGGGAGGCAGAGGCAAGAGACTCGCTTGAGCCTAGGAATTGGAGGTTGCTGTGAGCTGTGATGCCATGGCACTCTCTCCAGGGTGACAGCTTGAGGCTCTGTCGCAAAAAAAAAAAAAAAGAATTTAGATATTACACTTGATCTTGGCCAAAAGGCT
>CAUYRH010022103.1:0-15124 GCA_963574655.1 Perodicticus potto
GGAGAACTCTCAAAGAACTCAAGCTAGACCTCCCATTTGATCCTGCAATCCCATTACTAGGCATCTACCCAGAAGGAAAAAAATCCTTTTATCATAAGGACACTTGCACTAGACTGTTTATTGCAGCTCAATTTACAATCACCAAAATGTGTAAACAACCTAAATGCACACCAATCCAGGAATGGATTAACAAGCTATGGTATATGTACACTATGGAATACTATTCAGCCATTAAAGAAAATAGAGACGTTACAGCCTTTGTATTAACCTGGATGGAAGTGGAACACATTATTCTTAGTAAAACATCACAAGAATGGAGAAGCATAAATCCCATGTACTCAAGTTTGATATGAGGACAATTAGTTACAATTATTGACACGGTGAGGGTGAGGGAAGGGGAGAGCAGAGAGAGAAAGAATGAGGGAGGGGTGGGGAAAGGAAGAGCAGAGAGAGGGAAGGAGCAAGGGGGGTGGGGTCTTGGTGTGTGCCACACCTTTTGGGGGCAAAACACGATTGTAAAAGGGACTTTACCCAACAAATGCAATCAGTGTAACACGGTTTCTCGTTCCCTCAATGAATCCCCAACAATAAAAAAAAAAAAAAAATTAGAGAAATAAAAAAAAAGAAAAAACAAACTTGCCTTACTTTCAAGGCCATTTCATAAGCACGCAGGCTACTATATAAGATGAGGCCCATATTGCTACTGAATTTCCATTCAGCAAGATTCATTGCTTCTATGAATTTGATTTAATTTATTATATACAGTTTATAATTTCTAGATTGGTGTTCAGGGCTTCTTAGATAGCCAGTTGGTAGAATAGGCAAGCCCAGTTTAGCCATGTGATGAATTTCTGGAACCGGAAGGCCAACTGAAGGGCGATTTGAGCAAGGCGGGTTTGGCATAACATAACCCCTCTGGAGATGCTCTTCTGTAATTGCCTGGGAACTACTTGTGTTCTTTTATTTAATAAAATTTCCTAAAGTTACAACATGCCTCAGGCCAGAGTTTCTTCAGGCTAGTATTTTCTCAGCAGTGGTTCTTTTTCCCTAACTGCAGTGATAATGCCTGACTACTTTATGGCAGGCACCCTGCTTTCTCTGACATTTCCCCGAAGGCATTGTGGGCCGCTTTACCTAGTGTCTAATACCTAGTGCCATAACCTTCCTTGCTACTTTTGAGTCATTGCAAACCTTTTATAATCCATCATGGATCAAAAACGTTCACTGCAGGCAGGAAGAGACACAATGAGGTAGTGGTGGGAGCAGTCCCCTGAGAATGCAGGCGGTGAGTGGGTATCTTGTCTGTCAAGAGTTTAAAAAGTTGGTTTTCTTTTTGTTATCACCGTGCACCAGCAATTCTAAACAATGTCAATGTTAAAGTTTTTGTCTATATCTCAGCTGACTGCTCCTGTCCACTGTCCCTCTAGGGACACCACTGCTGAGCAAGGCTCAGAGTGCCAGGCTCTGCTCAAGGTGGAGGCAACAGAGTTTGGTGCATTAGTGCCTTCTGGACGAGAGCATTAAGAGCACACACGAGACTTGTGCTGGCTATGAGGACCCTGACCACTAACCACATGTGGTTGTTTATGTTGATATCAATGAAAATAAAATCATTCTAAAAATTCACTTCCTCAGTCATATTCTGAAGAGTTCTTTAGCTCCTTTGTCCACAAAGGGAAGGAAAAAAATAGTTTATTAGCTTTGTGTAAGTAGTGGCTATTATGTTGGACAGTGTAGACATAGACTATTGCCATCACTGATGAAAATTATATTAGACAGTGTTGCTCTAGACCAGTGTTTTTTCCAACCTTCTTTTAATCTCATGGTACACTATAGTTAACCTTCCGTGGCATACTTAAACTATGTTGATAAGAAAAAGAATTGAAAAAACACTTACTGTGCTTTGAATTTCTTTCAAAATAATTTAATTCATGATCTTTAAAAATTTCACAGCACACCTATGATCCTCTCATGGCACATTGCTCTAGACTCTACCAGTAGTCTGATTATAAGACAAACCTATGTTAAATTTATTGCTCAGATACAGTATATAATAAACATTATTATACGTATGTATTATGTATGTACAGTAATAACATTTCTAAGAATAGTCACATAACAAATCAGCATTTCATGGGGTAGCACTGAGATAATGTCTCTACTCATAAATAAGTTTGAGAATAGCTCAGTTCAGCATTAATATTCTTGAATGTGCCAGATACTGAGTTAAGTAATAGAGATAGCAGAGTAATTAATCAGATACCTGCCTAGGAGGAGTTCATCATCTACTAGGGGAAACAAGCAGGTAAACAAATATTATATTGCAATAAGATAGTTGTGATGACTGATGTGTGTGAAGTGTGTTTATAGTCTGTACAAAGGAAGATGGAAGTTGGTATTTGAAGTATGCGTGGGAAAGGTCAATATGTGGTAATTTAGTTGGAGAAATGAAGAAGACCCAGACTGATTTACCCACAAGGATCAACTCAGCCCAAGTCACCCTAAAAAGAAATAAACAAGATGGTTTCCAATATTAAGGAAAAGTGTAAACTGTCATTCAAGCATTGATGTTGTTAAATTGGAAAATGAGTTAGGTGAGCAGGATTAGAAATATCAGCTGACCTAATGTCACAGAATCTATGTATTTCTTAGGGAGTCAATGTTTACAGGATATGTTTAGTAATGTGAATACTGAATCAAGATATGACAGAGTAAGGAAGTTGTCAGTGAATTGAAGATAATGACATGAAAAGACAGGGAAGAGGGGAAGAAGTCATAAAAGGCCAAGTAGAGTAGGAAAGAACAAAAGTCCTTCTTTGACTCTCTGTTGAATCCTGTCTAGAATGCTGCACATACTTTTGTTTTTTTATTTTTTATTTTTTGCCATAATTAAATCAGTAGAGTAACTGGTGTGGGGAGAGGGTTAGTTGTGTTAACCCCTGTGCTCTGGGTACTTGGATCCAGTGGCTCTCAGAATTTCGGGAGCATTAAATGAGACAGTAGTCAAATACCCTGCTGGCAGTTAGGGCAGGGGATCAGAGGGAGAAGGCCCGAGGATAAGAAAGCCACAAGAATGTGACTGTCCTGAGCTAAGATAAAGGTGGCCCACAAGGACCCATTAAGTTATTCTACTTTGACCTTTCACCATAACATCCTTATCTGAGGCAGAAGGGGAATTCCTAAAAGAACTGGCTCATTAGCATGATAAAAACACACTCTTCAGTGCCTGTAGTTTATAAATACTATGGCAACCCTGGAAAGTACCCTATCTAGAACAAAATGGGAAAAGGGGAATTGACCCTCAGTTTTGGGAACGCTCCACCCCTTTCTCAGAACAACCTTGAATATTCCACCCCTAATTTAGCATATTATTAGGGAATAGTATGAAAAGGGAAACCCCAAACCCGTCTAGGCTGCTGCCTCCTTTAGAGCAGTCTGCTTTCTACCACCTTGAGAGCATACTACTGTTGTGCCCAGAGCACTGTGTCCCCACAGACCCCCAGGGAGCCGAATCCGATGCAAGAACAAAAGAGTTTTTATTATACAAACTCGAGCTTGGGCTCTCGTTTGCCTGGCACAGCAGGTCCCGAAAGAGAGCCCCAGTGATTGGGCGGGTCAGGTATTTATGAGGTTAGGGTATGGGAACAATGGGGCGGCCTCTGATTGATTGGGTCCTGTTTCTATACCTTTTTAGGACTCCAGTAAGCTGACAGGCTTTGGCCAGGGGAGTTGGTGGCTGGTAATTTTTATAGCTTATCCGGGAACTGAGCTGGGCTATGGTATTCCAAATTGCTGCCATCAGTTAAGATGGAGCTGCCCAGGCCCTGTGCCTCATGGTCTATCAACTATACTTTCTTCACTGTCTTTAATAAATGTCTTTGCTTCACATTACCCTGTGTTTGAACTCTTTCTTGCCCAGAGGTTAAGAACACTCTCTGCTGTCACAGGCAGTGGTCTGCACCTGTATCACAAGTATCTATCACCTAAGGAGCTTGTTAGAAATAGAGATTCTGTGGGCAAGTCCCCACTCCACCCAAATAGGTCTGGGATAAGGCCAAGAACTTGTGATTTTTAACATACATCCCACAGGTAGAGAAATACTAGTTCATCAGTAAAATGAAATGTGGAAGAAAGAAGTCAGGCCACCTAAAGACTTTCTGATCACTTCCCTTGCAAAAAAAGAAAAGGAATATGCAACATGAATATTAATTTTAATTTCCAGAGAAATTTGCAACTGAATAAATAGTGAATAGATCCAAGAAATTAGCCATTACATGTGGAAATTGGATGACTTCATTAAGAATACTGACTAGGATGGAAATAATTGCTAGCACTTTAAGATTTATTTGGTTTGTGACATATGTTTATCAGCAATAATTTGTTTATTTCTACAAATTTGGAGCAAGGGTAAGGGTTGTCTAGCCCCAGCTCCAAGTGAAAGGCTCCACAGAGACTGAGTAGAAATCATTGTGTCTGTTGCAGCCAACATGCTGTCTCTCAACTGGCTTTCAAAGACTCCTTTCAATCACATCTGTAATCCTACTACTCTGGGAGGCTGAGGCTGGTGGATTGCCTGAGCTCACAGGTTTGAGACCAGCCTGATCCAGAGCAAGACCCAGTCTCTAAAAACAGCCAGGCATTGTGGTGGGCGCCTGTAGTCCCAGCTACTTGGGAAGCTGAGGCAAAAGAATCTCTTGAGCCCAAAGTTTGAGGTTGCTGTGAGCTAAGATGCCACAGTACTCTACCAAGGTGACAAAGTGAGACTCTGTCTCAAAAAAAAGACCCTTAAGACCCCTTTTGATATCCCTTGAGGGATGCTTTCTGCTTGAAATGAGGAGGCAGCTTAATGTACTCTTTGTCCAACATTATCTTCCGCCATAGACTTCCTTTTGATCAAAATGAAGGACTCTATACTGAGGCATCTTCATGGAAGAGGGGCTCTTCTGCCAACAGAAAGGCCCAGGATGGTTGGTGTGGTTTGATGTTCTGTATCCTTGGGGATTAGAGAGTGGAGAAGGTGTCTGGGATTCTCAGAATAGAATAGAGGCAAAGCCTAGGCCTAAAACAATGTGGAAAGATGTTTCAAATTTCTAGGGTTTCTTTATGTTTGATTTGGGATATCCTTTATAACTCCATTTTGTCATAAAGTCCTTAAATAAATAGTGTTCAGTCCTTATTGGATAGATGGCATGGTTAGAGAAGGCCTGGAGAGATAGGAAGTCTTAGATAGCATTCTAATGGGATGGAGAACAACCTGCCCAGAAGAACTCCTGGGGAGGAAAAATGATGGAAAGTGCCTGGAGATAGAGGTATTAAGTCATGAGAGACTAAAATGTGGGAATGCCTTTTGTAAATGCTAAAATTCTCATCCAGTCTTATTATTATTGCCTTGATGTAGAATCTCTTCTTCCTCATTGGCCTGGGACTGACATGTCTGGTATATCTGACCTTGCTCCTCCTGGACAACCCTAGTCATCCCAGAGACCTGAAGACATTACTACTAAAGGGGTCTCCTAATGACCACCAAGCTAGTCAGGAAAACAAATTTCTGGATGGCAATAGTCTTGAGGTTTGGTCAATGTCATCCTTCAGTGTAACCCAGGCTCGGATTGTCTGAGGCCTAAGGCAGAAGATTGGGGAAGTTCAACCTGGGGAAATTCAGGGCTGCTTAGAAGGAAGCACAATGGATGAAGGGAAAGAGGCTAGTTTGGGATGCCTGTTCTCAAAGGATCACCTTTGAGTCACTTCTTCTTCCACCCACCTGAGTTGCAAATAAACCATCTGACCTATGATGTGAAAACCCACATCATTCAACCGCATGATCAATAGTAGCAATAGGGGCCTCTGGCCCTGCAGGACCATTGCTAATGCAGTTTATGTTCTCTGGGTTTCTAATTTGAGGAAACTCTAACTATAGAATAGAACAGAACAAAACATCTCAACAGGAGCCATTTATACAGGAGCCATTTATACAGGGGCCATGGAAACTCTTATAATCTAAAACAGTGGTTCTCAAAGTGTAGTCCTTAGGCTACCAGTATTAGCCCACCTGGGAAACTGTTAGAAATGCAAATTCTGGGGCCCCATGCCTGACCTGTTGGATCTTAGCCATCTGAAAAAACTTTTTCCTAAAAGTTTTGTGATTTCTGTGCCTCTTAGCTCTAACCAGCTTACTGTTTTGGAATTTTCAAAAATTTTAGGAAAAATTTTTGGGCATGCCTTCCCTCTTCTCATGTTTGACACCACAAAAGTGGAGAAAAGGGAACACTTTATACTGCTGGTGGGGTGCAAAGTAATACAACCTTTATGGAAAGAATTATGGAGAATTCTCAAAGAACTAAAAGTTGACTTTCCATTTGATCCTGCAATCCCATTACTAGGTATCTACCCAGAAGAACAAAAATCATTTTACCACAAAGACATTTGCACAATAATGTTTATTGTAGCTCAATTCATAATTGCCAAGTCATGGAAACAACCCAAATGCCCACCAACACATGAATGGATTAACAAATTGTGGTATATGTATACCGTAGAATACTATTCAACCATAAGAAATGATGGAGACTTTACATCTTTTATGTTTACCTGGATGGAGTTGAAACACATTCTTTTTTTTCTTTTAGAAACAGAGTCTCGCTATGTCACCCTTGGTAGATTGCTTTGGTGTCATAGCTCACAGCAACCTCTAACTCCTGGACTTAGGCGATTCTTTTGCCTCAGCCTCCTGAGTAGCTGGGACTACAGGTGCCTGCCACAATACCCGGTTATTTTTTGTTGCAGTTTGTCTGGGGCTGGATTCGAACCCACCACCCTTGGTATATGGTGCCTGCGTCCTACCCACTGAGCCACAGGTGCCTCCCTGAAACACATTCTTGTTAGTAAAGTATCCCCAAAATGGAAAAAAATCCAATGTACTCAATACTAATATGAAACCAATAAATAAACAATTACATGCTCAAATGAATGATAAACACAAAAATCGTCTAGCAATGGGGAGGGCATTGACTGTTCTACAACTTGAACTTTACATCTGGAAGTGAGAACATTGTAACCTAAAAATTTGTACCCTCATGTTAATTTGAAATAAAACAAATAAAATAAAATAAAAGATATTTTTATTAGCATAGAAAATCCATCGCAAACTGGGAAACTGCAGAGGCCATGTTAAGACAAAGAAGAAAATAGTGGACACGCATAGGCTCCAGAGAGTCAGTGACACCTGTGGCTCAGCCTGTGCGCCTACCTGGCAAGAGCTTTCATTACTCACCCTTCAGCAATGGTGCTTCTCACTCTGAACCCAGTGGTTCTCCCAGCAGGCCTGCTTCTTTCTAGAGCATCATCTTTTGCTGCCTTACATAGCTTCTGTATTTCCTTCCTCTTCCTCCACTTCTTGTTGTTCCTTTGGAGGAGTTGCCAGTACATTGCTGTCTGTGCTAGACCAGGATAGAACACATCTTGGCCCTTTCTTCCTTTACTGGCTGTACGATGAATGTCCCCGCCATTATCTTGTGACCCTGATGGGAGAAGGCATGAGCTACAGAAGGTGCCAAAAAAGTATATACACATTTTAAGAAAGGAAAAAAACTATATTTAAATTGTAATACTCAATATATACCAATGACAAAAGATGAATACAAGTCGCATTTGACTTTTGCAGTTACAAGAGGTGCTGCAAATGACCTACTGAATTCTGTTACTGTGATTCAATTCAACCTTGAAAAGTAATACATGGATAACTTCTCTTACAATATGTATATATATATATTTTGATACCTCCGGTACATATACTCTCTCTTAGCTAAAGACTCAATAACGTTAAGTTGAATTCAGGTAAGGCTGTTAGATAATCAAATAAAAACATAGAAAGGCCACTTAAATTTGAATTTCAGGTAAACAATGAGTAGGTTTTAAGGTATATCTCATGCAATACTGACGTACGCTAAAAACATCATTATTTATCTGAATCCCAAATTTTACTAGGTGTCTTGTATTTTATCTGGCAAACTTACTTTCAGGAACAAGAATTCCCATTTCAGTTGCCCAGCTCAGGAGGGGCACTTTCTTTTAGAAAGGAACATAGCCCGAAAAACAAAGACAGGCTTATTTGCATACAGTTGTGCTGTCTATGAAGGTGGCCACTAGCCATCTGTTGAGCACCTGAAATAGGACTGTCCTGAATTATACAATATATATACACCCAATTTTGAAGAATAAGTATGGAAAAGAGCATGTAAAATACCCCATTAATAATTTTTTACATATTGATTACATGCTAGAATGATTTTGGAGGTACTGTGTTAAAAAGTATTCAAATTAATCTTTTTTTCCCTTCTCTTTGAATGTTGCTGCTAGAAAATTTTGAATGCTGTATGTCGCTTCCATTCACAGCCCACATTCCATTTCTATTGGACAATGCTGGCCTAGAGCTGAAGCCAACTCAGGGAGACCTAATGACCACCAGGCCAGGAGCCAGGTGCCAGCCTGTCCAGAGAAAGGAAGATTTTCCTCGTTATAAGCTTGTTGTGTCTAAAATTATCTGGCAGTGGTGGGGAGGGTGGGGGAAGAAGGAGATGTGTATACAGAATCCTTGGATGCAGAATTTGCTCATATTGTTTTCATTGTTTTTACTTTCTGTCCTGACAAAAATTTGGTGATGTTGGAATGATTACAGAACAACTAGAATCGTGGCTGATGTTTCCTGTTACATATATCTGGCAGCTGAATGAAGATGTTAGATTGGGATATAGTGAGGGGGGGTTGGAAGAGGGCAGTGAGTTGGGAAAGGCCCTGGTGCTGGAAGCTGGGCTGAGTTGCTCTTTTTTACTTCTCTTTCTTCTTCTGGTTTTATGCTTGTAGATTGGTGGTGGTGGTGGAGCAGAAGTTCACATTAGTATAGAATTTTGGGGGCTTATGAACCACAGAGGTGGCACTAGGAAGCATGAAAAAGGCCAATGAAAATTTTACCAGGCATATTACATCTCTGCAAATTCCCTGACTTCTGAAAACTATTTACAGAACTCAGTTCTGAAAGTGGGACATCTTTTTATAACTGAAAATATTCTGGGATTTCAAAGTTTAGATCTAAGACTTTCAAGTCCTCTCTTTGGTCTGCCACTCCCTCCCTTTATCCTCCTTCCTCTAGCTGACCTTTTTCTGAAGTTCCTGGAAAGTAAAGAAACACTAGAGAAAACAAAGCAAATGAAAATTTAAGACCTTCTAGAGGCCAAGTGCTTGGTCAATGGTAAAATAACCTGATCTTCACCAAGCTCTGTTTAAAATTCTATGCCAACCATGATAAACTAAAGAATCAATTCTTAGCTGTAGGATCCACCATCTGTCGATTTCCATTTTTTCTTTCTGATCTCACCACCCACTGCCTGGGTTGCCACATTGCCCTCCACAGATGCCTGGTCACCTGATTCTAAGATGTAACACCCAAGATCTCAGGCCAGTGAAAAGGAGTTGCTGCCTCATCCCTTATGAGATGGCAATCGGTGACTGTTTGGTCTGGCAGCCCGACTTGACCCCATGATCTTCCACTTGGCATTACTGTCATTATTTTGAGGGCCACTCTAGTACTGTGTAACACATGGCTCTTTAGTAGGAGGAACATTGATGGCATTGACTGGCAGAATGAGGCAGGGAACAGAGACATAGGGGCTGTGTGTGAGTTGCCATTTTGGGAGGTTTCTTTGAAACCTCTTGGGCCCAAAGGTACTGAGTGTGTAGGAGGGATGGTAACTGCTATCCAAGAAGTTGCTGCTGGCTGCACTCACTTCATCAGACACAATCCTGGTTTGCCTAGAGATGGTCGGAGGCATTGGTGTCTGGCTTGGAGTTCCACCAAGTGAAGCTGGATATTTGCCAGAAGCTTCACCCATTGATCATTAGTTTTTGTAGACCAAGGAGAGATGGATGTGTAACACAACTGGCTAGATAGAGATGCCAGGACTAATAGCATAATTTAGAAGGCTCAGGCTTGTCTCATATTGCAAAGTGTCAAGTATTAGACTATGACTTCATTTTCCCTATTTATCATCTACTCTTAGTCACGTTACTCATGATTGTGTTTGTACTATTTTGGGATCTATCTATAAGGAAGTGTAGTTCATCATGGCAAAATAGAGCAGGTGAGAAGAAGATAGGGTCTGGACCTTAGCCTCATGTGTTTGACAGTGGTGGGTTAGTCAGCAAGACAGAAGGGGAATAGTACCCAAGGGCCTTGCATTCTCAAGTTTTGGTTGAGGGAGCAGTTGATAGAATGTCCCACCAGGTACATCAGGGACAGGGAATATAGGCAGATAGTTCCAGTTCTGTACTGCTGCATAACAAACCATTCCAAAGTTACTGGTGTTGTAAAACAACAGCTGTTTCTTAAGCTTATGAATTTTGCACATCAAAAATTTGGAAAGGGCACGATGGGGATGGCTTTTCTCTGCTCCGCATTGCCCATGGCTCCAGCAGGGAAGACCGGAAGGCTGGCAGTCCTGGGTGTAGAAACTGGTGGTGGTGAGACAATGCAGACTTGGTTCCTGCAGAAGGGAGGAGATGGACGTTACTGTCTCATGACTCTGAAGCAAAGTAGGGGCCTAGGCCTCAGCATTCACTAGATCAGGTCGGATGGAGGACCCAAATAGATAAAGGAGTTCTCCAATAAGGTAAAGACTGCAGCTATTTCACTCCAGGGAGCTTGGCCAAATCAACAAACACTAAGCTTAGGTGATTTTTGTTTTTTGTTTTTTAATTTTCCCCAAACCTAATCACTACCTGGAAGTAAATCAGGGCTCCTTGAAAGCTAAATTCTTCTAGGTGACATTAATATAATGCATTAACTTACTGTTCCTAGGTGATATCATGAAGGAGTTTTAAACGGAAGTAGTTTTCCTGTGGAGCTAATAGAATATTTTAATTATTTCCTTGTAGTTTTGTATTTCACCCTATTCCAAATGGGATTGAGGCAGTATACATAAAAACAAAAGATTATCAAAATAAAAACATGGAATCAAAAACTAAGTAACTAAGTATGTTAAGAAATAGAGTTAATTTAGTAATAGTGATGAAGTATTAAATGTATTCTAAGCTTCATTACAGAACATACTTTCACACTGCTTGGTCTGTGTTTGATGTATCTTTGAAAATGTGCATAAGTCTAAGCATTGCTTCTGGAAATATTTGCTTCCAATTTCTTTAAAGATAAAGCATCTCAGTGAATTCAGAGAAGGAGGGTTTATGTCCATGAAAGAAATTAGCAGAGGCATTCGTGGACAGATTCACTAACATGGTTATTACACAGAACTTTTTTCTTCTTTTTAGATAGGCTTATTCTGTTGCCCTGGGTAGAGTGTCATGGCATCATCATAGCTCACAGCAACCTAAAACTCTTAGGCATGAGCAATCCTCTTGCCTCAGTCACCCAAGTAGCTGGAACTGCAGGTGTGCGCCACTGTGCCTGGTTAATTTTCCTATTATTTTTTTGTTTTTTTAGAGATCGAGTCTCATTTTGTTGCCCTCGGTAGAGTTCTGTGGCATCACAGCTCACAGCAACTTCCAGCTCTTGGGCTCAGGCAATTTTCTTGCCTCAGCCTCCCGAGTAGCTGGGACTACAGGTGCCCGCTGCAACGCCCGGCTACTTTTTGTTGCAGTATGGCCGGGGCTAGGTTCGAACCTGCCACCCTTGGTATATGGGGCCGGCACCCTACACTGAGGCACAGGCACCACCCATATTTTCCTATCTTTTATTAAAGATGAAGTGTTGCTCTTGCTCAGGCTGGACTTGAACTCCTGCACTCAAGGAATCCACTCACCCTGGCCTCCCAGAGTGCTAGGACTACAGGTGTGAGCCCGGCCCACACAATAACTTTTAAGGAATAAATCTTCCCTATAAAACAAGGCACATCTCTGCCTGAAATTGTAACTTTTGGACAATCTGAGTAGCTTGAATGTAACTTATAAAAGGGCTTTTGTTTCATTTAGAGAGTAAATCGAACTCTCTGAGAACTCAGATCAATTTGAAAAAGAGAAAGAAAGTGAAAGAAAGAGAGGAGAAAGAAAGAATGAGTTTGAGAATGAATTTTTGGGTAAAATACAGCACTTTCTATAACTTCAATATTATAATTCAGCTGATAGTTTCCCCTGAAGCCTCTTGAGATGTAAAATGAAAAGTAATTACTAAATATAGCATTTGACCAAGGTTTCCCATGAAAATTCATTTGGTGCCCTTTGGGAAATTCTTTTGCTTCCTTAAAAAAAAATTAACAAAACTAACACGTACCCCTCACTTGGCTGAAGCTTAACAAAAACTTAGGAGATCTTCCTAGATCATGTGCTGATTAAGTGACAGACCTTGGCACAGGGCCTAAATCCAGATGTTACTTCTTCAAAAACAGAAAAATGGACTATAACATTAACTTCATTTTGTTTTGTTATTAAGTGGGAAGTGAAAAGGGGCCAGAATAAATGGCACAGTGACTGTCTGAGAAATAAAGAACGCCATATGGTAGTATGCCCTGGTGCGGCCAGGGAGAGGCATTTGAATTTGCTATTGAGTTAGGGGAAGAATTTGTCTTACTCTGTAAATCTAACAAAATCTGTTCACTAAGTTGGAGGTAGCACAGTAGCTGCCCAGCAAGATAAGTGCTTGCATGTGTACTTGTGTTTCCATAATTGGCATGTGGTTGCTTTCCAGAGGTAGCTTGCTTTGTTACACAAGTTCTGTGTAATATTAGAGCATAGTTTTTTTTTAAATTGTAGTTAAAAAGCACACAACATTGAAATTGTCATAATCAACATTTTAAAGTGTATAGTTCAATAGCATTGCTTGTTGCACAACACATCTCTATACCTTCTTCATCTTCTAAAACTGAAACTCTATACCCACTAGAATCTAATTTCACCTTCTCCCCCACCCCAGCCCTTTAGCAACCACCTTTCTACTTTTTGTTTCTATGATTTTGATTATTTATGATGCTTTGAATGGGTGGAATCCTACAATATTGTCCGTTTTTTGATTGTCTTATTCCACTTGGCATAATGTTCTCAAGGTTCACTCATTGTAGATTTACTTATTTTTTTAAGGCCAAATAGTTTTCTATTATGTATATGTATCATTTTCTTTTCTTTTCTTTTCTTTTTATTTTTCAATTTTTGGTCGGGGCCAGGTTTGAACCCACTACCTCTGGTATATGGGGCCGGTGCCCTACTCCTTGAGCCACAGGCACCGCCCTATATATCATTTTCTTAATTCATTCATCTGTTGATGGACATTTGGGTTGCTCCTACCTCTCGGCTATTAGGAATAATGATACCAGGAACATGGGTTTGCAACTATCTTTTTGAGATTCTGCTTGTAAATTCTTTTCATTATATACCTATAATTATCAAATCATTCTATTTTTAATTTTTTTAGAAACCTCCATACTGTTTTTTATAATATTCCCACCTATATGCACAAGTGTTCTAATTTCTTCACATTCTTACCAGAACCTTTGTCTTTTTCTCTTCCTTTGATAGTGATCATTGGGGCTGGCGCCCTACTCGATGAGCCACAGGCGCCGTCTTTTGATTTGCTTTCATTTGTAATTAATGATGTTGAGCATCACTTCTTTTCATAGAAGACAGGTATTTATAAGCAAAAATGTTTCGCACATAATAATATGGGGAAAGTTAGGGTAGGAAAGCTGATGGGGAAATCTTGTGGCCATCATACGAACATATTCCCTTTCTTTTTCATGTTAGACTATTTTTGAAAGCTGGCACACAGCTTAATCACTCTGTTCTGCTGTTATTTGGACATACTTGTACTTTCTGGTCTCGTTCCCCATGAGAAGGTAAATTTTTAAATTATAAGTAATTGATTGCCAAGATTAGAAAAGATTTGGGATATCTTCTAATTACAACCCCTTTTGTAGTTGAGGGAACTATAGATTTAAAAGTGAATAAAAGTACAAATTGAAAAGGAATTTTTTTTTTTTTTTTAGAGATAGAGTCTCACTTTGTCACCCTCGGTAGAGTGCTGTGGCGTCACAGCTCACAGCAACCTCCAGCTCTTGGGCTTAGGCGATTCTCTTGCCTCAGCTTCCTGAGTAGCTGGGAACACAGGCACCTGCCACAATGCCCGGCTATTTTTTGTTTCAGTTTGGCTGGACCGGGTTCGAACCTGCCACCCTCGGTATATGGAGCCGGCGTCCTACTCACTGAGCCACAGGCACCGCCTGAGAAGGAATATTTTAACATAAGGGGAAAGTCCTTCTAATTACTGAAAAATTTATTTTTCTTCAGCTTTGTTGAAGTATAATTGACTAAAATTGAGCATTTTAAAGATGTACAGGATGAGGATTTTATATACATATTTATTATGAAATGGTTACCACAATTGAGTCAGTTAATATCTCCCTCTCCTGACATAATTACCATTTTTTTTGTAGTGAGAATATTTAATAACTACTTTCTTAGCAAACTTAGTATTATAAAGTATAGTCATAATGCTGAACATTACATCCACGAACTTATTCATGTTACAGTTGAAAGTGTGTCCCCTTTAATCAACGAGTCCCTACTCCATGCCCCCAGCCCCTGGCAACTATCATTTTACTCTCTCCTCTATGAGTTCGACTTTTTCAGGTTCCACATGGAATGAGATCATACAGTATTTCTCTTCTCTGTCTGACTTATTTCACCTAGCATGATGCCCTTAAGTTTCATCCATGCTGTCACAAATGGCAAAATTTCCTTCTTTTTTATGGCTGAATAATACACACACACACACACACACACACACACACACACACACACACACTATGCTTTCTTTGTTCATTCATCTTTTTTTTTTAATTTTTAATTTTTAATTTTTATTTATTTATTTTTTATTTTTTTATTGTCTTTATTATTAAATCATAGCTGTGTACAATAGTGCAATCAAGGGGTACAATGTGCTGGTTTCATATACAATCTGAACTATTTTCATCAAACTGATTAACAGGTATCCTTAATTTTTATCTTCATTAAATGTAAAATACCAACCAGACTTACATTAATATAAAGTCAAAGCAAGTGTTAACGCCTCCTTCTGCCCATGCAAAGAAAGGAAAGCATTTACGCTTTGTCCCTCACAGAATCCCATTTA
>CAUYRH010022104.1:0-24979 GCA_963574655.1 Perodicticus potto
CACCCCCCCCGCGGGCCCCCCCCCCCGCGCACCCCCCCCCCCGCCCCACGCCCCCCCACCCCACCCCCCCACACCCCCCCACGCCCCCGACCCCCCGCCCCCCCCCGCCCCCCCCCCCCCCGCCGCGCGGCGCCGCGCCCCCCGCCCCCCCCCCCCCCCACCCCCCCCCCCCCCCCCCCCCCCCCCCCCCCGCCCCCCCCAACCGCCCAGCCCCCTTGCCGCAACTGGGAACATCTCTGAAGTGTTATCCCCATTCAAAGGCTCCCAGGAGATCACTGGAGACCTACTGTTGTGACTGCATCACAGTTCAAGTCCTTTTTTGTCCACACCCTACTTCCCTTATCCCCTTATAGATATAAACCTAAAGGCACAACCCCATAAACCATCTGCACAGAAATCTCCATATCAGAGCCTATTTCCAGGCAATCCAACCCAAAACAAAGAGTTTCCTGGAGTGGACAATAATTTCTCTCTACTTCACGCCAATTCCTCTAGATAGCCAGATGAAAACCATGCTGTAATGGTCAGGTCATATCTAATAACAGCCACTCATACTGTTAGCTTGTTCTCTCTCAACTTCAAGGTGTCTCACACTAATGGTCCCTAGGCAGTGACAAAATAGCACAAAAGATGGTACATAGGACCCACCTAGTCTGTCATTTCAGAAATCCCAAAATATTTCCTCTACTGGTATATTCATGCCTGAAATTCCATCACAGCATTAACCCTCTAGTCAAAAAGCTTACATTAGCTTTCACATGCAACTATCTCTAAGAGGCTGTTATCAGTCATTTATATTCCTTAGTGCAAATGAAACCTGGACAGGTGTACTGATATAGGGGGTAGGTGAGGGAGCATTAGGCACTTGACAGGGACAGATGAATAGGAATGGAGAGCTTTGAAAAGGGTGTATGGAAGAAATAATCCTGTATGTTCACCAAATCCATTTGCTTCTTTCTGAGATCACAGAAAAACTACATTTCCCAACCTCCCTTGGAGTTAGACTGAGGTCATCTGATTGGGTTCTGGTTAATGGTATGTAAATGCAAATGATATGAGCCACTCCCTCCCACCCCAGGACTTGCCATTAAAAACACCTAGTGCTATCTTCCTGCTGTACTGTCCTCTTCAGCAACAACCACAGAGGCCATATATTGACTTCAGTATTTTTTTTCCTGCAGTTTTTGACTGGGGCTGGGTTTGAACCTGCCACCTCCAGTATATGGGGTTGGCGCCCCACCCCTTTGAGCCACAGGTGCTGCCCCATATATTGAGATGGTAACACAGAAGCACCTGAAATTCCAGATTCACTACATGGCTGAAAGCTGCCCTGGGGGAGTAGCTCAACACACTGGACATCACTGAGTGACTCTGTTTGCTCAAGCCACTGAGATTTGGGGGCTAATTTATTTCTTTAACATAGTCTATCGTATCCTAATATAGAAATTGATATGAGAAATGGGTTTTATTGAAATCTAAACTATGGGTTCAGGAAGCAAGCAGCGAGAAAATTGATATCAGAAGTTGATAAGATGGTGATCCATGTTATATCCAAAATATTCAGTCAAACTTTCACTTGCAAATATTAAGATATGGGAATGAGGAAAACCTTTAAGTATCAGAATGACTAAAGATAAAGGTCAGACTAAAGGTGTGGCCTTCCCCTAAATTCCCAGAAGTCTTAAGGTGGCTTCCATTAAATACAGAGATACATAGGGATCGAGGAAAAAAAAAGAAAGAAAGAAATGGAGCAGCAAAGAAAACCATATCTTGAAAAGAACTTTGGATGTGGTCATTAGCATATGGAAGTGACTAGAAGCAAATACGTCAGCAGTCCATTACATTTTTAAGGGAATTGTATTGCCAATGAAATCTTGAGCCTGTACTGAAAAAAATCTTTCTTGAGTCAGCTATGGAGACAAAACAATCATCGGGCTCCCACCATAAGTAGGAAGTAGACTGAGAAAGTTCTGTGACTCCTCAAGAAGGGATTTCCTTAGGTCCCACTTAGATGTAGCTAAGAAAGATGATAGAAAAAAAAAAGGACCAACTAGAAGGCAGAGCCACAAGTCAGGGAGAAAAATGGACAAAGGAGCTCTTTCAGGAGAAAACTTAGGATCTAATAAATCTCCATTCTCAGGGTATAAGGCTCTCACAATAGGATCTGAGGATTACTATGGATTAGTGACTGCTGTATGTCTCCCATCCTTCCCCTTTCAGGAAGTGTTTTCTATGGGTATCCTGACACCTTTTTCACCGTTAGATGGAAGTTGGGTACGTGGGGTTGCTGATAGCTTCTCTTTTTTGTCTCATAGTTTGCCAGACTAAAAGAAGCAACATCTGGACTTTAAATGAAACTATGATGCATTATTCAATGTTTCAGGAGACTATTGGGCCAACAAAGCACCCCTAAACTTAGTGGTTTAAATAACAATGATTTATTATTTCTCTAAATTCCCTAGGTCAGGAATTCAGGCAGGGCTTAGCTGGATGGATCTTCTGCTCTACTTGGTATTGACTGGAATTACTTACTTAGCTGCATTTATCAGGTGACTAAGCCAATAAAGTTTCACTCATGTGTCCAGTCCCTTAATCCTCTACCATGTGACCTCTCTCCCTCCACATGGCATCTCATTCTTTGGTGGTCTGAACTAAGATTCCTGGCTGGGCCTGGTGGCTCATGCCTGTAATCCTAGCACTCTGGATGGCTTGAGCTCAGGAGTTCAAGACCAGCCTGAGCAAGGTTGGTCACTACTAAAAATAGAAAACTAGACAGACATGGTGGCACCCACCTATAGTCCCTGCTATTCAGGTAGGCTGAGGCAAGAGGATCACTTGAGCCTAGGAGTTTGAGGTTGCTGTGAGCTATGATGCCACAGCACTCTAGCCTGGGCAACAGGGTAAGACTCTGTCTAAAAAATAAAATAAAATAAAATAAAATAAAACTGAGATTCCTTACAACATGTTCCTGGCTTCCCAGAGCACAAAGGCAGAAACTATTAGTCCTTCTTAAAGGCCAGATTCAGAATTGACAAAAAAACTCTGGATTTGAGGGGAGGGGAAACAGTCCACCTCTAGCTAGGTGGAGGGGCACACATGCATGGGGTTAGGGGGTGCACTGGGATAGGAGAAATTGTTGAGGGCCATATATGGAGACTATCATGCCCAGAGATCCTGACCTTTGAGCTGGATGCAATGGCTGGATAGGACTTCAGATTAAATTTTAGGAAGAGGGTGAGCATATTACTTGGGAGGGGGATAAGAAGAATGAAAAAAAGGTACTAAATATTTTTTAATCAGAGGATTGATAATAATCATTTATTAGTACCCATCCATTGTGGCAGATTTTATTCCCCTCAATGTCTCAACAGTACTTCCATCTTATATACTCCTCATATAATATGACCTTGCCATTCCTTCATCAACATATAGAGTTTATACCACCACCCTATGACCTTGGTGCAACTTTGTAACTTCCTTAACCAATAGATTATGGCACAAGTGACACTATGTGATTCCCAAGGTCAAATCATAAAAGGAGATACAACTATAGGCTCTCTCAGGACAGATGTTTTGGGAGCCCTGAGAAAGCATGTTAGAAAGCATGGCTTCCCTGAAAGCTCCAGGCTGGAGAGACCACCTAGAGGAAAATGCTAAAAGGCTCCAGTTGTTCCAGCCTCCAGCCATTTGGGTAATGCTGGGCCCAGAGGCAGATGTGCGAACAGGTAAGCTTTGGATGATTTTAACCTCTAGACTTTGAGGTGCCCCAGTTGATACCAAGTGGAGTAGAAGTGAGATAACTCTGCTGAGCCCAGCCCAATTTTAGATACCTGAGCAAAATATATGTTGGTTTGTTAAGCTACTAATTTTTGGGATAGTTTATACTGCAGCAATAGATACCTAATATAAAGTTGATCCTCCTTATTTGCAGATTCTGCATTTGCAAATTCATGTACTCACTAAATTTCATCTGCAACCCCAAACTCAATACTCATGACACTTTTCTGGTCATCTGTGGACATGTGCAGAGTGGCAACAAATTTTAGTCATCCAATGTGCACATTCCCAGCTGAAGTCAAACAAGGTGATACTCTGCCTCCTTGTTTTCATTCTTGTTGTATTATTTTTTTTCTAATTTGGTTTTGAAGTCTTTCTCACAACAGTGGCCATAAACTGTAGGTCTTCCTTGACAGGACTCCAGGGAATTTGGTCACAAATGCTTACAATGTGGCTGTCATAGGATACTTCTTTAGCCTGGGGGTTGGCTTAATGCCTAAGTGTCCAACCTTGACCAGGTGTCTCTCTCACAGGAAACTTGTTTATACTGAAAGACATCCTTGTGGCTCTTGTCTGACCTGTGTCCAGCCTATTTCTACTAACATAGCCACTCTCTAGGAGAGCCCTGCCTGGGAAAGAACTTAGGTTTGGGTGTGTCAGTCAGGTTAGACACAAAGAAAGCAACTCAATAAGACACATGAAATAACAGAAGCAGTGTATTACTTACAGGTCCCAGAGAGAAGAAGGCAGCATCCCTCACAGGCTCAACGGGAAGTGGGGAGCCGTCAAGGACACACAAGCTCAATCAACAACTGGGGAGCAAAAGAGAGTGAGGGATCTATGGGGCAAAGCCTTTACTGGGGTCCATGTCATCCCTAGCAGCACTCCCAGGGGGAGTTCTAATTGGTAGGTTTACAGCAAGCAGGAAGGAGCTCTGTGGAATCACACTGTGACTGAGGTGGTCACTGTGGCATATCTGAGCAGTCGATGCTCACAACCTCCTCCACCCCCTGCCGCAGCGCTTGAGAAAGCAAACCCAAACCAAATAAATAAATAAAAAGCAATGATGTCTGTATCCCTATCCATGGAATCTATGATACCCTATATGGCAGAAACTGGACTTGGTGGATGTGATTAAGGATTCTGAGATAGGAGATTACCTTGGATGGATTACTTGAGTGGGCCCTATATGCTATCACAAGCATGTAAGAGGAAGGCAGAGAGAGATTATAGCAAGGACAGAAGGCCACGTGACCACAGAGGCAGAGAATGGAGTGCACAGATGCGGCCACAAGCCAAGGAAGGCTGGCAGCTACCAGGTGCTGGAAGAGGCAAGAAATGGATTCTTCTACAGTGTCCAGAGGCAGGGCAATCCCATGGACACCCTGATTTGGGCTCAGTGATACTGATTTGGAACTTGTGGCTTCCAAAACTGGGAGTCACTAAGTTTGTGCTAATTTGTTACAGCAGCCACAGGAAATGAATAGAACGGTTGACTGAATCTGTGACTCCAAGAGAGTTAAGAAAGGAAAGACCTGTCTTCCAAGCCCACCCTCTGAAAAGAGAGCCCTTGGTCCCTTGAGTGTGGGCTGCAGAAACCCTAGGCCCCTCTTGTCAATTCACGCTCACACTACCTCCTCGGCCTACCTCCTCCCAGAAGGGAAATGAGAGAAATTAGCATCATTTTCCTCTCCAGCACAAAATCCCTATCTCCTGGGAAGGCAAGGGTGAACTGTATCAATTGTCTGGGGCCTTGGAGTTAAGCACCTGAAAACAATCTCCCAGATCTGGTCTCTGGCTGCATCAAGGGTTCCCGGGGGGAGCACAGAGCCTGCACCAGTCAGGCATGTGGCACCACCCTGCAGACTGGAGCTTGCCCCAGCCTGAGGTTAACAGCCTTAACTGGCTTCTCAGGGAGGCTCTGAGAGTTAATGATTGTGGCATGCACTATCTGCTATGGAAATGCTCAGCTGTATAAAATGACCCACCAACGGTTTCAGCCTGGAAAAAGCAGTCATGTTGAAAACTAATGACATTGCTGTACATTCAGCGTGGGTGCTGGAATGCATTGTAGTGGACTCACAGACCATAAGTTTTCAATTTGCAGCATAACCAGACCTTCCAATGTGGTACCTCCCTGCTCTCCCTGTGGACATAACCTGGTTCCCTTTTAGTGAGTCTCTGTGGCTGCCAGGTATTACCTCCACAATGCCATGCCCCCAATCTTCCCAGAAGCCCAGAGTGTTCAAGATTGCCTGTTGTCAGAGGCCTGGGTCATATGGAAACTCGGAGCTGAACACAGTTGATTGGTAGGTAAATGAAACTTTGATCTCAAAAGCGAAGGGGCACCAGTCCCTGCCAGAAATATGCCGGCTGATGAAGATGTCAATCTCATCCGAGAGCCTGTTAGTAAAAGAAGACATTATTAATTCCCTTCCAGGACAGAGATTGCTGGCTCATTACCCAACCCATTTCTGTTTCCTTTCAGGCACATAGCTAGACTACATTTCCCAGTCTCCCTTGCAGCTGGGTGTGGCCACAAGACTGTTCTGGCCAATAGAAGGTGATGAGTGGCCTGGCCCATAAACCTACCCATCGCCCCCCTGTCATTCTCATTCTCTTCTCTTCTCTTTCTTCCCCTCCCTGCCAGTTGGCCGACAATCTTTAGGGCAACTTTGGAAATAGGTGACCAACTGTCCTGGTTTGCCAGGAACTGTTCCAGATTTAATGCTGAAAGGCTGCCTTCTGGGAACTGTCTCAGTGTGAGACAGACTGGATGACTGATCACAGTACTTGAAAGGCACCTGTGGCAGATGGCAGGTCCCCGAATGATGGCTACGTGGAGCAGAAAACTCCCCACCGCACCCTACCCCACACCTGCTAATTAGCAATCCCAGTTTTGGACTTTATGTGAGTGAAAAATAAGCTGAGATTTGCTACTTTATATGTTACCCACAGCTAGCGTAATCTTAACTGATATGCCATCTAATAGTTTTGGAGAAACACAAAAATATTCTCTGTTCCCTCAGCGACTAATTTAAGAAGACAGATTCCAGTTATAAATGGGAAGAATCTATATTATCTGAGATGGTCCTGGTTTGCACCTGTCGTCTGGGTATAATCATTAATAGCACCTCCCTCTTATTCTTAAACGTGTCTCTGTTTGCACAACATCTAACATGGTTATAGATAATTTATAGTGTTAATGCATTCCTAAAATGTTGTAAAAATTGTTAATTGAATCCTATTTAAAATGCAATTATATAAGAAAGAACTTTTCTATAATAAAAGTAATCACCTCATAACTAATGCTTGGTCAGGATGTTGGATTTTCTTTGTGTTAGACACACTGTGTACATTGCTTAAACTGTCCTGACATGTAGATTTCTCACCAACTTTGTATTTAGAGGATTGTTGTCCATCTAGTACTTCAGGTCTTTTCAATCAATTGATTAATCAAAAATTGGATCTGCTAGGCAGAAAGTGGTGGCTCACACCTATAATCCCAGCACTATGGGAGGCCGAGGGGAGTGGATTGTTTGAGCTCAAGAGTTTGAGACCAGCCTGAGTGAGAGTGAGACCCCATCCCTATTAAAAATAGAAAAATGGGATGGGCATTGTAGCAGTGCCTGTAGTCCCAGCTACTTGGGAGGCTGAGCCAAGAGGATCTCTTGAGCTCAAGAGTTTGAGGTTGCTGTGAGCTATGATGATGCCATGGCTCATCATAGGGTGACAGAGTGAGATTTTGTCTCAAAAAAAAAAAAATGAATCTGCTGAGTGGTTTCTCCATATAATGGAATATTATTACTGAATAAAAACAAATGTCACCAAGCCACAAAAAAGACACAGAGGAAGCTTAAATTCATATTACTAAGTGAAAGAAGCCAATTTAGAGCAGTGAAACTCTCCCGTATGATAGTGTAACGTGTTTGGCAAAACCCATAGAATATACAACAGAATGAATAGGCCCCAATGTAAACCATGGACTTTACTAAATAATAATGTAATAGTTTTGGTTCATCAACTGTAACAAATATACTACATTCATGCAAGAGGTTAATAATAGGGGAAAAAATAAGCCAGAAATGCATGCCTACAGTCCCAGCCACCTGGGAGCCTGAGGAAGGAGGATGGCTTGAGCCCAGGAATTTGAGGTTGCTGTGAGCTATAGCTATGATCACTCCACTGTACTCCATGTTGGGCCAGCAGAGACCCTGTCTCCAAAACAAAAAGAACAGAAACTTAAAATTAAGAACAAGATGATATCTGTTGAGCTCCCACAGAAGAGACATAGGATATTGCTGCAGCCCTCAGGGGGCAGAGATATTGTTGCAGCCCTTAGGGGGCAGATGTTAGACTGCTTAAAGTTGCTGCCCTGCTTTGGAGGACAAGCTGCCTCTGGTGTGGACAGATAGACATGGGCAGCATGGAGGCACCAGAGCAGACAGCCAAAGGAAATGTCCCCGATGCGGTAAGGATTAGGGGCCTGGATGTCACTGCTCAGGGGAACTGGGGAGGTGGGTTTGGAGTTTAGGCCTAAGAACAAAGTCCCCCTCAGGGCCAGCATGTGGGAAGGGTTGAGGCACAGCCTACCCGGGAAGCTGGATCCTACCCCCAACCCTGGCTCCATCAGCCTCCCCAGGGAGTCAGGCCACATTTGAACAATCCAAATAGGAGGCTGCGGGGGCCCCAGCTGGATGCTGCTTAGCACACAGTTAAGGGAGAACAAATCCAAAGCAAATACTTGCAATATTTAGAGCTTTAGGATGCCCATGTTTTATTCATACACATTAGCATGGGGTCTGCAGGCCCCTGACGTCTGAAGGAAATTAGAAAATCACAGAATGTCAAGGCTAGAAAAGGCCTGGGGCGTGATCTAATCCAGGTCTTCTTTTTGCAGAAGAGGAAATTGAGACCTGGAGAGGGAAGTGACCTGGGGTGCAGACAGAGAAAGAGAGCTGGGCAAGGCCTGGGGTTTTCCGCTTGCTGGCTTCTGCCCCCTTTCTCTCTCTTTCCTTCCTGCCTGCCTTCCTCCCTTTTCTTTCTTTTCCTCCTTCCTCCCTTTCTTTCCTCTCTCTGCCTTTATTCCTTTATTTCTTTCCTCCTCCCTTTCTGTTTCCCTCCCTCCCTCATTTCCTTCCTCTCCTTTCTTTCTTCCTTCTTTTAACATCTTCAGGTGCCTGCTTTGTGCTGCTTCATGAACAAGGCCAGGGACGTATGGCTGCCTCTCTCCTCAAACCCTCCGAAGGTTGGGAACAATCTGAAGCTACAAGGTCTGACCAGGCCTTCGGAAATCAGGGGTCTATTCCTGGGGTTGTTATACGGCCTTGAAGCCGAGAGGCAGGTGGATTAAAAAATCACACCACCAGAGACTCACAAGAACTTCAGTCAAAACCGGAAATAGAGTCCATAGCAAAAGATGCATTCACACTCCTCCGGCTCCCTCCCCTCCCCCTCAGCCGCGGGGCTGCAGAAGGTAGCTCTCCTGTGCTCCAGACTGGCAAGCCTGGTAGAATTTGAGCTTCCTGGATGCTGAGTATTGTGGCAGACTCTGGGCGAGTGGTCTGGTGAGGACTGGGGAGGCGACGTTGACCTTGGCTTAACTGTGATGATAGGGAAATGGAGTCAGGGGCCAGCAACGGAGAGAAACCAGGTGGACAAGGTGCACGGACAGCTGAGCAAACAGGTGGGCAGCACGGGAGAAGGGGCATTTGGAGATACATCTGGAGTCTTCTGGCAGAGACCAGCTTGCCCAAGATAGCAGAGGTCCAGGGAAGGTGCCTGAGAACCCAACAGAGAAGCTGTGGAAGGTGGAGGAGGAAGAAGGTACATTGAAGAAGCCCTGGCAGCTTGCGCAGGCTACTCCAGGTGCACTCGCTCAGGCCCCACTCTAACTCCCTTCTAGCAGCCTGCCTCTGCCACAGGGCCTGGAAAGCTCAACCCTTGCCTTCCCACACTTCCTGGCAGCCAGGGGTGACCATGCAACACAGCTCTGATCAATAAGCTCTGATCCAGTAACGGCACCTCTCTTGCCCTCCCCTCCTGCTTTCAGTCTTGACGATGGATGTGACGGCTGCACCTGCACCCTGTGAGGGAAAGGCCAAGAAAATTGCCCTGGTATCTTTGAGCGGCTGAAATCACTTCAACACTAGCAACCAATTCCCCTCAGAAATTCTTATTTCACAGAGCGAAAAATAAGCAAATAAATAAATAAAACCAAAAGAACCTCTAATGTGTTTAAGCTACAATTACTTACGTTTTCCGTTATTCAAACAGAAAGCAGTCAATAGTATTGAACTCCATAAAGATGTGTCAGTGAGGACCCTTTATGGAATAGAATAGACAACTCATGTTAGTATAAGCCTTGAAGACATTGGTTGGCTCACATAACTGGGAAGTGCTTCATCAGAATAGGTATCAGGGCAAGTGTGATCCAGCGGTTTAATGCTATCACCGAGGACCTGGTTTCTTTTAATCTTCCCTTGCCCATCTTTGAACCAATTACTAGTAGTAAAACATAGAGTGTCATGCTGACTGGCTCTGGCCAATCTGGTCCATGTGGAAGGGAAGGTCAGTGCCTCCCAAATCAGAAATGTGCTAGACAATGAGGGAAAAGGAGTCTTCAAAGGACAATCTAGGTGCTGTGATGAAAGGTGACCAGAAGCCAGACAAGCAAGTAATAAGTGTTGGCCACAGTGATCTCTTCAGGGACGGTGAGGAATGCATAGAGACTAGTAGACGTGGTCATCAGAAGGTCACTGTCAAACTTCTGTTGTGAAGGAGGCAATGCCAGCTGCAGTGGGCAAGAGGAGGTATACTCTTTCAAGAAATTTCACACTGTGAAGGGGAAAAAATGACATTAATTGGGGTGAGGGGTCAGGATTTAAAGGAAAGTTTCTTAGAACAGGGAGACTTGTGTATACTTGTAGGTTGGGAGGAAAGATTGGTAGAAAAGAAGAGTTTGGGAAAGGAGAGCTCATTGAAGATTCACTAAGTGGCTATTAAGAAATTCTGTTAGAGAAAATGGTACAGAAAAAGTGCAGGTGCTGCTAGGGCACTGGAAGATGGTACACAGCCTTTCAAGATTCTCCACAGCTACCTTCCTTTTTTTCAGCTGTGTAACCTACTATCACAACTTAGCAGCTTCAAATGACATAGTTTTATCTCAGTTTCTATAGGTCAAAGTTCAGGCTGGCAGAACTGGGCTTTCTGCTCAGGGTTTCATGAGAGAGAAATCAAAGTATCTGCCCCACTGTCATCCTTTCTGGAGCTTGGAGTTCTCTCCCAGGCTCACTGGTTGTTGGCAGAATTCAGTTTCTATGGTTGCAGAACTCAGGTCTCCATCCATTTTTTGCTAGCTGTTGGCCAGGGACCTCTCTCAGCTCACCCTCAGCTCCTTGTTGTGTGGCCCCTTCCATAGGCAGTTCCAAATATGGCTTTTTGCTTTCTTCCTCAAGCCCAGCAAGAAGGCCTCACTGATGCTTTACCCTCTTTGACTTTATCTAAGGGCTCACCTGATTGGGCTAGCCCCAGGATAACCTCCCTTTTGATTCACTCAAAGTCAACTGATTAGGGACCTTAATTCCACTTGCAAAATCCCATGTAACACAATCATAGGAGTGATATCCCATCATGTTCCCAAATCCCACTCACATTATAGAAGAGGGGATTATTCAGGATGTATACATCAGGGGAAAAAATGCTTGGGGCCCTCTTAGAACTTTGCCTACCACAACAGCTAAATTCTCAAGGTTTTCATGAGAACTCATAAACAACTGACATTGTTTTCTTTGCTTCCCTACTTGGTCTGCTTGAGGACAGACAACCCAGGCTGACCTCCTTGCCAGCTGCCACTGAATCATTTTACCTAAAAGCACGTACAAAAAAGACTCACTGTTCCCAGATCATGTACAATATTTTTTTTCCTACTCTTCTCTTTTATACACATAGACCCTATTTTTGCCTGGATTCCTTAACTGCAGTCTATCAACTCTTCTCCCTCATATGAGTAAATCAATGTGTACACACTGAACTAGATGCTTCCAAAATATTCTTGGATGGTTTATTTCTGGAGATCCAACTGAGAAATTGTCCACCTTAGTCCTATAATCAGAGCCAACACAAACATGTTGCCTGAAAGAGTACCTTGTGAGTACTTGGAACCACTGAGGCCCCAGCTGCCCTTTAATTGGCTCCCATGGCTAGGAAGTATGCCAAGCTCTTTTTATATATCATTTCCACTGAACTTCTACAACTCATATGCAAGGTAGATATTTGTATAACCCCTTCCAAAGAAGGGAAGGCTGAGATTGAGAGAAGCAAGGCAACTGTCCCAACTCACTTCACTAGCAAAAGGCCGAACCGATGCTTTTTTCTACAACCCTTCTCTACCCCTTAGAGGCCCCACTCCTACGGCCTTCAGTCCAAGGAGGACTTATTCTTGGTCTTAACCTGAAAAGTAGCATGAGCTGAGGTCACCAAAAAAGCCTCAGCTCTAACACTATCTTCACCCCTCCATAAAACTACATACTCTGGGGTGTCTACAAACTCCTTTTCTGGACAGAGGTTACCAAGCAGCCTGCCTTAAGCCATCAGTCAGCTGGAGGCCAGGCAAGGTTAGCTCTTCCTAAAGGTCCATATGGGAAAATCTTTCTGTGCAGTGAAACCCCTAAAATGAATAAGATGGGGTGGCAGCAGTATTCATAGGTATAGGTATGAATTGGGCAATGCCTGCTCCCTTCTCAGGGGTCTTGGAGACAGTAGATGACCCCTACATATACACCTAGGGCTGGCTTGCCTGCCTGCTGAGCTCAGTGAACAAAAAAGTTGAGGAAGAAAAATGCCTTTTGGATAAAATATCTACCTGTAAAACACTTTTAAGGAATCTGTACACAGGTAGCACACCTACCCCTTCCATGAATACATACGCCCATTATCTCTGTCCATCTCTCCTGCGCACACACACTGTTTAGTTCCCTGTTGCTGCTCACTACAAACTTACTCTGTGACTTATGCATTAAAGCAACATGTTTCCTTTGTGGCATCCCCTCCATTTGCTGCATCTGGGCATCATCATCTGTGAAGTGAGGGGAAGGGGTTAAATGATGGGTGAGGTCTCCTGAGTCTTCATGCACATGTGTGTGTGCGTGCAAGCACCCACACCCACACACATACAGCTCCCCGCTTGGATTAGAGCAAACCTCTTGTCCCTTGACTAAACTACCTCTGCCCTAGGCCTGATCCTGAGCCTGTCCCTGCTTCTGGCCCTCACAGCACCCCCTATGCACTCACTGATGTACCTGCTGTCAGGGTGGGTCCTGGGAGCGTGAGTGAGGGGGACAGACTCAGGAAGGATAAGCAGCAGACTATACTCACTGGTAATTTACAAGCAGTTTTAGGATAAAGTACCCAGATCACCCTTCGAGGCATGTCTCCTTTCTCCAGGCAAGGGCACTGGCAGTCCAGCCCTGTTAGCAACCAGAGGGGTAGAATTCATTTGCAAGTGTGCTATGGAATGAATCATGCTCCCCCACTAAAAGTTATGTGAGACTCTAACCCCCAATGTCACTGTACTTGGAGATAGGGCCTCTAAGGATGTAATTAAGGTTAAATGAGGTCATTAAGTTGGATCTTGATTCAAAGGAATTAGTGTCCTTATACTTGTAAGAAGAGACACCAGAGAGCTTCCTGTCTCTCTCTCCCTGCCATGTGAAAACACAAGAAGGTGTTCATCCACAAGCCAGGAAGAGGGCCCTCACCAGAACCTGGCCATGCTAGCACCTTGATCTTGAACTTTCAGCTTTCAAGATCTGTGAGAAATAAACTTCTATTGTTTAAGCTACCCAGCCTGAAGTATTTTGTTGTGGCTGCCCTAGTAGACTAAGACAGAGGGTGTATGGGACCCCTCTGGATGTTCAAAGAGAATGCCTCCCCATGCCTTCAAAGGAAAAGAGACAGAACTGGGCCCCCAGGGTGCAGGCAAGATTGGAGCCTCCTGCTAAGATCTAGGCCCAGCAGGCTGAACAAAACAGGACGCTCCAACCATCTCCAGGATCTGGGGTCTTGAGGGCCAAGCTGGCAGGTGACAGAGTGAGGGATGGCTTAAAGAGGATGATTAACTTCTCAGTTTGACAAGGGAGTTCCACTTCCAAAGCCCCCCCAAACTTGTCACTTTAGGCAAGGTTTTAAGTTCCATCTATGTACACTGGGTACAAGGCTTCTCTCCTGCCCTGAGGTATGGATCCTAGAGCTATCCTAGACTCTGGCAGGAAGAAAACAATATTAGTCAGGGTTCTTCAGAGAGACAGGACCAAAAGGATGTGTTTACATAGAGAAAGAGATTTATTATAAGGAATTGGCTCATGTGATTATGAGGGCTGGCAAGTCCAAAATCTGCAGGGTGGGCTGGCAGCCTAGAAGACCTAGCAAGAGCCAATGCTACAGTTTCCATCCAATGGCCATCTGCTGTAGAATCAGGAAGAGCCAATGTTGCAGATAAAGTCCAAAGGCAGTCTACTGGAGAGTTCTCTCTTGCTGTCTAATTCAGGCCCTCAACTGATTGGATGTGGCCCACCCACATTGGGGAGAGCCATCTACTTTACTCAAAGTCCATCAATTTAGGCTCAGTGCCTGTAGCTCAAGTAGTAATGTGCCAGCCACATACTCCAGAGATGGTGAGTTTAAATCCAGACTGGGCCTGTCAAATGACAATGACAAAAAATAGCCCGTGTTGTGGCAGGCACCTGTAGTCCGAGCTACTTGAGAGGCTGGGGCAAGAGAATCACTTAAGCCCAGGAACTGGAGGTTGCTGTGAGCTGTGACACCATGGCACTCTACCCAGGGTGACAGCTTAAGGCTCTGTCTCAAAAAAAATAAAAAAGTCCATCAATTTAAACTTTAATCTCATCCCAAAACAGCCTCACAGAAACATACAGAATAATGTCTGATCAAATATCTGGGCACCCCGTGGCCCAGCCAAGTTGACACAAACAATTAAGCATCACTCAGCCTTGCTACTGCAGCTCCTGAATACACTGGCCTCCCTCATCTCCCTTGAGGACCCAGATTTCCTGGCCCAGAGCACTTGGAGAGCTTCCCTTTCCTGTCTGCTTCTCTGGGTCCTTCATCCCTACATTGGCTTCATTGAAAACCTCCACCCAGGCATTAAGAGAATGTTTTTAAGCCACCGTAAGTTTTGGAAAACAAACTCTTAGCCATGATTCTCAGAGGCCAATAAGTAGTGAAGAGAAGGAAGGGAAAGGAGGAAAACTCTTGGAAGGAAACACACACGCAAATCGGCACATACATATACGTATGTATATACATATGCACCAGTCCAGATGTATACACACTCTTCAAAATTCCCCAAATATTACCCAGCTTCACTGGCAAATACTACCCACCCAAATGCTATTGCTACCCTTTGGCAAATGCTACTGTGAAGTCTATTGAGAGTACTTTCTAGGGAATCTCTGGAGTGGTAAGTTTATTAATCAGGGCTCAGGTGGACCTACTTTGCACATGTCTGTCATCTCTGACCCTGAACAAGTAATTCTCTAAGGTACCATTTTCTTTATCTATAAAACAAGAACTGAAGATTATTGTACAGGAAGATCTGCTCATACATCAGATATTTACCGGATGTCTGCCTGGTGCCAGGCGCCGTCCTGGATCCATCGGTGAAGGTCAGTGTGGCTTGTCATCAGGTGATGGTCAGGAGGGAAGACAGGTGTTTAGCACACCTGGGAGCTGTGCTGGGAAGTTGCACAGGAGCTGCAGGGACGTGGTGGGGTTTGGAGCTAATCAGGGAAGGTGCCCAAGACAACATAGGTGAGGGGATATTGGGAAGGCCTTTCAGGTGTGGTGGAGACCTTGGCAAGGCCATGCCCTGAGGTAGGGGGAGTGAGTGCAGAGGTGACTGGGGTGGCTGAAGCAAGTGTTACTGACAGCGGGGGTGAGAAAGGTGAGCTGGGAATCTAGGTATGGCTGGATTGGACAAGGCCTTAAATGGCAGGCAAAGCCTTTCGACCATTTCTGTTAACAAAGGACTTTTTATGTGACAGGAATTGACAGAAGACTATTTATGTGACAGGAACACAGCCAAGCTGCAGAGGGGCCACTTTGGGAGTAGTTGAAATAGGGAGGAAATTTCTCCAGCCGAGAGGCAAGATACCCCCATGGGAGCTGGGAGCCGTGGAGGGAGGATTACCTCAATGCCCCTGCCCTGAGCAGCAGGGGCCACCTCCCTCCTTCCTGCCACCCCCTCCAGGCTTGCCTGAGGCACAGTAGTCTGACAGGCCTGGGCTGCGGGCTCCATCTGTCTTGCTGGGTGTCCCTGTTCATGGGACTGTCTCCTCTCACTGTAATTAAAGTGCTGAGTTCCATTGTTTCATCGGTACAGGAATATAAGCAGTCCTGAGTTAAACAGCATGGTAGGCCTCTGTGGTGCACAGATTCCCTGCCCTGGACATCCCTTGGCAGATGACAATCCAGAAAAACTGAGAATTATCTTCCTTTTAAGCAGACTCATTCAGTCACTTTAGCAACAGAACAGCAAGGCTCCCCGGGTAGGAGACCCTCACTTCCAAACTCCGTGAGTTTGCCTGTGAATCTCTTCTTGCATCTCAGTAGCACCCCAGGGTGCAAAGATTTTTAGAGCTGGAAGGAATCTTAGACATAAACCTTGGACACCAAAGCAGAGTCCCCATTTTTCAGATGAGAAGGTTGAGGTCCAGAGAGGAGGGGACTTGTCCAAGGTCACACAGCTGGAGGCAGAGGCAGGCCTCCCTAGAGGTCTATCCTTCCTGCTTCCTGCTGCTCTGCCAGCTAGATCTCCTGGCCCTGTGGGCAAGAAGGGCCATGGAAGGCCCGGGGGAGAGTAGCACAGGAGTAGATCTGGCAACTGAGGGCTCCAGGGCTCCACCCAAGGAATTCTGGGGTCCCAGGCAGCTCCCTGAAGGCCCGCCTCCCCTAAAGGCACTGCCCTGGATGAGAAATTATCTAACACCAACCCTTTAAGCACAGCCTCCTGGGGCAAGGGAAGTAGGTGAAAGGGGATGTGGGTTGAGTGCCCAAATAGGGGAGGTGGAAAACCGAGGGTCCATGGGGAGGAGGGAGAGAGGGGCTTCCAGGCCCAGGCAGGAGTCAGGCCCCACCAGTTACCAGCTTTGCTTCGACTGCACTTGAGATTCCTCATCTGTAAAGCCGGGTTAATAATAGCTCTTACCTCACAGGGTTATTCTGAGGATCCAGTGAGACGCCCGTGGAAGTAGTTTAGCGGAGGAGAGTAGATCAGTTCATCCTGGTGCCATCCCACAGCGCAGTCCACACAGCGGGGGAAACACATGCCATGGGAACCCATATGCCGACAGAGAGGAGCCTCACCAGCAGGCACGCCGTTGGGCTAAGAGAGCAGCAGAAGAAATACGGAGAGGTGACGGGGAGATACACGATCTCTGCACACGTGCTTCACCTTGTCGTACGTAGTGACGCACAGCTATGCCGTGAAATAGCAGGACGTGCGTAGAAGTGAGAAACTGCAGGTTCCACACGGAGGTTACCTCTGGAGTAGGGAAGGGGCACGCAATCCCAAAGGAAAGTCAACAGGGAGCTGCATCTGCCCTGCTGGTGCTTTATTTCATCTGGTGGCACGAATGCACCGGCCCACGGGGCGGCCGCAGCAGCGACTGAGAGTCGGCCTAGAACATTCTTCTCCTGTCCATCCTGGGCTGCTTCCTGCCCCTGATTCCGGCCTCAGCTGAGACATACTTCCCCTGCGAGCCATTTCCTGGCCCTCCAAAGCAAATCATACCAGACTCCTGGCTGTAACCACACCTGTCCCGCAGGCTCTCGTTGCTAGTTTTAGTGTCTTTCTCTTCCGGCTCTTGATGGCAAGGGCTGCGTCTTCTTGCCCAATGGAAAGACTAGCCCGTAGTTGGCCCTCCATCACCAAATAAATATTTATTGAAAACCTACTATGTGCCAGGCACTGGGCATACAGCAGTGAATTAAACAGACAAAACTCCCTATCTCGCTAAGAGCTGCGTGAGTATCTGACGAATGAAATGAATATTGAATGAAAGAATGAATTCAGAGCGAGGAAAAACCCCAGAGGACATCTCTTGTGTCCTGATCCCTCTCTGCCTCCACACTAGGGGAGCTTGGGAGTCAGGGGAAACGAAATGATACCATAAAAGAAAGCATTTTCTCCTGTGAAAATACCCAAAGGTAGCCGGGGCCAGGGTTGAGATGGAAATAGGGGATGCCAAAGGTTGTTCCACATGCCACCCAAAGGAGCCTAGTCTAGGGGCCCCACTTGATTTCCTTTCCTGGGAGGAGATAATCCCTGCTCTCTCCAAGGGAGGCCCATGCCACGGCTTAGCTTCTCTGAAAATGTCAGCCGACCTCATCCCTCCCGTGCAGACAGAGTGTAATAAGGATGAGGGGGGTGCAAGCAAAGTTCAGACCCAGCTACCCAGCACCAAATTCAGTGAGGAGAGAGAAGGGTGGGCAGAAGAAGCAATGATTTCTCCCCAGCCCCTCCTCACCCCCCCCCACACCTCCTTTCTGATCTAACCCCCTACAGCAGCAGCAGCATCTGGGAGCTTGTTAGAAATGCACATTCCCGGGTCCCAGCCCAGACCTACCAAATCAGCTGCTCTGGGTGGGCCCAGCGCTCTGTGGTTTAACAAGCCCTCTGGGGGTTCTGATGCTGGAGGCTTGGGAGTCACCTGGGGACCTTGAAAAACTACTGCTGTCTGCATTCTCCCCCGAGGGATTCTAAAGTAATTAGTCTGGGAAGAGGTCTGGGCGTCGGGAGATTTGGAAGCTCTCCAGGTGACTCTGCTGTGCACTCAGACAGCAGTCCTGAGACCCGCCCCCCTCATTCTGTCATCAGGGTGGAGAAAAAGAATTTCTTATTTACAAAGGGTTTGTGTCTGTGCTGATACAGCACAGTGTCTCTCAAACTTGAGCAAGCATCAAAAATCCCTTACGGGGCTTGTTAAAGTGCTGGCTTTCTGAGTCAGCAGGTCTGGGGCGAGGCCTGGGAATCTGCATTTCGCACAAGTTCCCAGATGATGCTGATGGTCTGGCGACACGCTGACAGCCACTCACCAAATGTTGGTCAGGCTCAGACTTCTCTGAGGCCCACCTGTGTAGGTCCTTGTAAAACGCAGTGTTAGTGAAAGTACCCCAGTCTGGGTATCTGATCCGGTTCCTCATCTTTCACCTTCCCCTGGTGACATCCGGTCACCCTGGCCTGACTCCAGCAAGAATCCTGTTAGGTCCATTTAGCCATTCTGGCTAACCTCCCTACCCCCATGTTTTCTCTTAGTCATTTTCTACTCTCTGAGCCCCACTCTTTTCCTTGGCCATAAATTCCTAGTTGTCCACACTGTATTCAGATTTAAGCCCCATCTCTCTCCCCCACTGCAAAATCCCAGACCCTATACCTGCCCTGATGGTTCCAAATAAAGTCTGACTTAGCATGCTTTAACAAGTGTCCTGGAATATTTTTATACAGTATTTTAATATTTTTAATTGACAGATAACATTTTTTATTGTGTACAGCATGATGTTTTGAAGTATACATACATTGTGGAATGGTTAAGTCTAGTCAATTAACCAATACATCGCCTCATGGTTATTTTGTGGTGATAGTACAAAACATTCACTCTTTCAGAAAGGAAGGAGAGAAAAAGAAAGAAAAATTCTACTCTGTTTACACTACAGCTGGTCCCAAGATGGTTCGACTTACAGTTTTTTGACTTTAGGATGGTGTGAGAGTGATACATAGTAAGTATGCTTCTTGCCTTGCACTGAGGTTACGTTCCGATGAATGAATGCGTCATAAATTGAAATTATTGTAAGTCAAAAATACATGAAGAAGGCCAAGTGTGGTGGCTCACACCTGAAATCCTAGCACTTTGGGTGGATCTCGTAAGCTCAGGAGTTCAAGATCAGCCTGAGCAAGAGAGAGACCTGGGCTCTACTGAAAAAAAAAAAAGAGAGAGAGAGAGAATAGCCGGCTCTCATGGTAGGCGCCTGTGGTCCCAGCTACTTGGGAGGCTAAGGCAAGAGGATCACTTGAGCCCAAGAGTTCGAGGTTGCTGTGAGCTCTGACACCATGGCGTTCTACCCAGGGCGACAGACTGAGACTCTGTCTCCAAAACAAAAAAAATACACGAAGAGCATCTGTATATTGCCATTAACTGTAGTCACTTTGCTGTGCAGTAGATCTCTTGCCATTTATTCCTCCTATGTAACTGCACATATTCTCTGACCAACCTCTCCTTATGCCCCCAAACACTACAGCCTCTCATAAGCACCATTATACTCTCAACTTCTATGAGACCAACTTTTTTTTTTTTTTGAGACAGAGTCTCAAGCTGTTGTCCTGGGTAGAGTGCCATGGTATCAGCTCACAGCAACCTCAGACTCTTGGGCTTAAGCGATTCTCTTGCCTCAGCCTCCCAAGTAGCTAGGACTACAGGTACCCACCACAGCGCCTGACTGTTTTTTTTGTTACAGTTGTCATTCTTGTTTTAGCAGGCCTGGGACCAGTTCGAACACGCCAGCCCTGGTGTATGTGGCCGGCGCCCAGCCACTGAGCTACAGGCACTGCCCCAACTTTTCTTTTTGAGACAGAGTATCACTCTGTCACCCTGGGTAGAATACAGTGGCATCCACCTATCTCACAGCAACCTCAAACTCTTGGGCTCAAGCAATCCTCCTGCCTCAGCCTCCCAAGTGGCTGGGACTACACGGTGCACCACCATTAGTAAAGGCGGAGTCTTGCTCTTGCTCTGGCTGGTTTCGAACTCCTGATCTCAAGCAGTCCTCCCATCTTGCCCTTCCAGAGTGCTAGCATTACAGGCGTGAGCCACCACACGGCTGAACTCAAGTTTTTTAGAGTGAATATCTTTTTCTTTACCACCACTTAGCCAGTGATTTTCAACTGGTGTGCCGTGAAAAATTTTAAAGACCATTAAATTATTTTTGAAAGAAATTCAAAGCACAGAAAGTATATTCTTTTTTTTACTCTTTTTTTTTTTTGATCAACATAATTTAAGTGTGCCAGGAAAGTTTAACTATAGGTTCAGGTATGCCATGAGATGAAAAGGTTGAAATACACTGAAGATGATCCTTAGACAACCCTGAGATCAACATCATTAGCTTTATTTAAGAACTGGGGAAAGTGAGGCTCTTTGGTTTGACCAAAGTAACACAGTTGATGCTGGAGCTGGATTTGAAACCTGTTTTTTCCCCAGGTGAAGTTCAATGTAGGCATCAGGATTCATTCTGAGGAAAACCCTATGCTCTTTTCCCTGCCAGTGCCTTTCTCCCAGCACCCCACCCCCACTGCAGGGCTGGCAAAGCAGTGCAGGGGGTGGTAGCTGTGGGTGCAGTTCCTTTGTGCTCATATTCCTCCAGGGTCTCTCCTTCAGCTGCTCAATGCCTTCTGCGGCCCCCTGATTATTCAGGGCAACATGCAAGCGTGGCTCCCTTTTCCTTTGACATTCCACCCCAGCCCATTGAAGACCCATACTCTTCCATCAGCCATCAATTTCACTCTCAGCACACTTGGCCACTGTCCTTCCCTGTGATAACTCCCTTCAACATGAGAAGATTTTATCAAAGTCAGTGGTCCTCTCAGGCTGGAACGTAAAGCATTAACATCACTCATTTACCCATTCATATGTTCATTCAAACATCCATTTTGTTAACATTTACTGAATGTCTATGTAACAGATCCATGCAATGTGTTGGGAATTTAAACATAAGGAAGACTTGGTCACCTGTTTTACCAAAGAGACAGACAGGGGGACCAGGGAACAAAGCCCCATTGTAGCAAGGATTCCACCTGGCTTGTTCACTGCTGCCTGGAGCAGAATCTGGAGCGTAGTAGGTGCTCAATAAGTATCTGATGAATAAATGAATGAATTGAAGGGGAACCTGCCTAAGGAACTGCACTTTCCTTTCCTCCCAGGTGTCAGATGAGCTCAAGATGTTCTAGCTGTTGATGTGAATGATGTGTCTGTTTGGGGGTGATGTTCAAGTCCACTATGAATATCTGAATACTAAGCCCTACTCAAGAAATGCCCTCCCCAGACCCTCACTGCAACCTCTAGTCTCCTCCAACTAGAGTGCTGGGCCTCTAGAAGGTGCCTAGGAAGTATTCATGGCCCCCAAAGAGGCAGTGGAGGTCAGACAAATGCCCTGCATGAAATGAGTAAAAACACTGAAGGAGAAGGAAAAAAAAACCAAAAACAGAAAAGCAAAAACAAAACAAGCAGCCCATGAGTGAGTTGCCCCTAGGGAGACCAAACTGTCTCTGTGTGCCTGAGACTATCCCAATTTTACCACAGTAAGTCTCTCATCCCATGAAACCCCTCGTTCTGGGGCAAACCTGACCATTTGGTTACCCCAGCTGGGGTAGCAGGGAGAGGGTGGGATCTGAGTGGACAGGAAGTAGGGGGAGGCCTGGGAGGATCAGAGTAAAATAAATATGCAAAGTAGAGTTTAAGATTTGTTTACACACCTGAGGTCAGAGACTGGATCAGGGTTATTTCCAGATCACTTGCCAGGGTTTTAAGGGTTCAGATTCTGGAATTGGTAAACAAGGATTTAAATCTTCTGAGCCTCCATTTTCTCATCTGTAAAATGGGCCAATTGACAGTACTTTCTTCATAGGGTTAGTAAAAAGGCCAACCAAAATAATAAACGTAAAGGACTCAGCACTATGCATACTGTTAAGTAAATAGTAGGGGTTAGGTTTGTTGCCTGGCTTCTAATGGTTGCTCAATAAATGTTTGATCTTTAATAACCTCTCTTGATCCCTGCTAAAAGTGGCTGGGCAGAAGGCTTGGGGTGATGTGATCTTTGTCCCAGGCTCACAACCATCTCTTGACTCCTGCTGGGGGGGAGGGAAGTACTTAGGACTTCCACTTGACCTTCATTGAAGACATTGATGGTATTGAGGACATCTAAGGAAGCAAGAATTACTTCAAGAGGGATCTATCTGCTCAGTGAATATTCCACTAGCTCAGCCTCTCCACCCCCTGACTTCCTCCCCTCCCCTGAGCTTGTCCCCATGCTCCTCGGCCACATACTTCTCCAGCAAAACCTTAGACCTTGTACCAGACAACTACAGCTCCTCCTGCAACTCAGTATCCTGTGTTCTCTTTCTGATTCTGGCCTCCTGACTTCCCAGCTCACTCCCTCAGTCCTCCCACCGCACCAGGACTTCCCAGGTCTGTTCCCTATCCCTCCTCCACTTGATGACCTACCTCTATCCCCTCCTTATGCAGCTGACATGCCGTGATGAATCATTTCTATAGCTCTTAGGCAGACATCCTCAGCACCCTTGCCTCTCTCTTATCCAGCAACTCTGATCACCTGCAGGGCTCCACCTACTCTGACCTGCACTCACGTGGAGAAAAGCCCCCAGGCATGCTGGCTGACTGGGCCCACTTGAAATTAATGACCATGACCTTCATTTGTACCCTAAATGCCACCCAGCCAATATTCTATATTCCCCGTTCCATTCCAATATTTTAAGAAATATTTTAGGGCCAGGCACAGTGGCTCATGCTTGAAATCCTAGCACTTGGGGAGGCCAAAGCAGGTGGATTGCTAGAGCTCAGGAGTTTGAGACCAGTCTGAGCAAGAGTGAGACCCTCATCTCTCCTAAAAATAGAAAAACTATCTTGGCATTGTGGCAGACGCCTGTAGTCCCAGTATATTCCAGATACCAAAATCCCACTCCCCTAGGTGACAACTTCCCACCTCCTCTGTGCTGTGACACATCCAACACCTCTTCCTCCTCCCTTGCAACCAATGGCCTTGCTTCCTGGCTCACCAAACTGAAGCTATCTGAGCAGGCTCTGCCACTGCATCTATCCATCGACCTGCCTTCCCATTTGCCATTTGGGATGAACTGTCCCCTGCTTCTGGCTCAAGCCAACAACCATGCAAGGACAGCTCCAGCAGTTCCCTCCTCTCTCCTGTGTTGTTAATTATTCCCTCATTACATCACCTCATTAGCATTTGAATGGTCTTAGCCCATTTGTGTTGTTGTAAAGGAACACCTGAGGCTGGGTTATTAAAAAAGAATAGAGGTTTATTTGGCTCCTGGTTCTGCAGGCTGCAAGAAGCATGGTGCCAGCATCTGCTTCTGGTGAGGGTCTTGGGCTGCTTCCACTTATGGCAGAAGCAAAAGGGAACCCAGGTGTGCAGAAATCACATGGCCAGAGAGGAAGAGAGAGAGAGAGAGAGAGAGAGAGAGAGAGAAAAGGTGCCAGGCTCTTTTTAACATCCATCCCTCATGGGTAACCTAATAATAGAGTGAGAACTCATTACTGCAAGAACAGCACCACGCTGATTGGTGGATCTGGCCACAAAGACCCAACCACCTCCCATTAGGCCCACTTCCAACACTGGGGATCAAATTTCAGCTTGAGGTTTGGAGGGTCACCTATCCAAACTATAGCACAAACATTTCCGATTTCTCCCATCCTAAAAGACTTACCCTTGAGCACATTTCCTCTTGCAGCTACTGCTCCATTTCTCTGCTTCCCATAGAAATGAAATATTCAGACCAGGCTGTAATCCAGCACTTTGGGAGGCCAAGGTAGGGAGGATCACCTGAGGCCAAGAGTTTGAAACTAGCCTGGACAACATAGTGAAACCCCAGCTCTACAAGTTTTTTTTTTTTTTTTTTTTTTTAATTTTTCAGGCATGGTGGTGAGAGAGGATACCCGAGAAGGGTGAGGTCTGGGAGAACAGGTCTTCTTAAGGAGAGCACAAGGATACACTTGCAGGGTCCTCTCCATGGCGACTCAGCCCTTAGGAATTTGTAAACTTAACTTCCTGGAACTTGGAAGTTTCCAAGGTCTGTGAAATTCTGTAGTTAGGTGGGGGCTGGAATAGCATCTCCCACTTGATTCAAACTGGCCAATGAGAAGGGTACCTGTGGGGTGGAACTTTTGACTGTCGATAAAAAGGGAAAGACCAAGCCAGTCGGGGAGCGCGGCCATTTGGAATTCGTCAATGCTGTAAGCTCCCAGCTGGTGAATAAAGCCCTTCCTCTTATAAACGTGGTGTTTGGGTGCTCTTTTTCTCCGTTGGGCCTTGTGTTCCTGCAACAGTGGGACATGCTTATAGTCCCAGCTACTTGGGAGGTTTGAGCTCAAGAATGTCA
>CAUYRH010022107.1:0-11820 GCA_963574655.1 Perodicticus potto
TTTCCCCCGAAATGATATTATTCCCTATTCCCTTTTTACCCTATCACGTTAACCAATAGCTGTTTCTTTACTAAACCCAAAGTTGTGTATTAACGTAAAGGAGTTGTTGACTTGTGAATAATTATAATTCTGAAAATAAAGGTTTGATGATGTTAGACCATTTATTGAAATCATTCAGTCTATTTATATTTCATTTTAAGACCCTGGTCCTGACTTTTATCTGAAATTCTTACCTGTAACAGATGATTTGAGGCGGTGCCCGTAACTCAGTGGGTAGGGCACTGGCCACATACACCCAGGCTGGAGGGTTCGAACCCAGCTTGGGCCAGCTAAACAACAATGACAACAACAACAATAGCAACAACATAGCCGGGCATTGTGGGTGGGCACCTGTAGTCCCAGCTGCTTGGGAGGTTGAGGCAAGAGAATCACTTAAGCCCAAGAGTTTGAGGTTGCTGTGAGCTGTGACACCACAGCACTCTACCCAGGGTGACATAGTGAGACTCTGTCTCAAATAAAAGAAAAAAAAAATTTGAGGGCAATAGAGTTATATAGCCATTGCTCCAGTGTATCTGTGAAGAACTCATTCTTTATACAAGCAATTATTTATCAAGTATCTACTATGTGCTAGATATGCTGCCGGGAGGGGAAGTATAGGATTTCAGTTTCAAGCTGTTGTGTGTTTAAAGAACATAATTTTGATTAAAAATGGAGCCCTTCCCTTCAGAATGGACACTCACATTTTTTTGTTGGTTTTGAAGCACACGCAGTCCTTCTCTGCAGGGAAAGGGCCTGTCAATCATGTCTTTATCTCTGATGAAGGTTTGTGAATACACCCATTCGGCAGGATGTATTTTGACATGGTTGTTCATCCTGAGTAGGGAGAGGACACCCAGGCCAGGAAAGTTAAAGATCGGAAGTAAGGTGTTGGACCCAATTATATATGGTGAAGGCAGAAGTTTCCCTGGCTATACGATGCTTTGCTCAAATTAAAACTGTTAGGGCAATTTCATTAGACCAAAATGCACCAGCGTATGTAAATCATCTTTGTTTAATTGGAGACCTATTGATTGTAGGTAACATAAGCCTCTCTAAGGGAACAGAATCCAAATGGAGATAAGAGTTTCTTCCCCCCAACACATACAGCATTCATGATTTCATTTCTCTAGGCATGTTCATTATCAAAACCATTGCACTGCAGACTTTCCCATAAAGTGTTTCTGTCTGGCCTGTTTTCATATCTAAAAGCTCCTACTGGTTTCGGCAAAAGATAATGGAAGCATTTTGAATATATATATATATTTAGTTAAAATATATATGTATACATTACACACATATATATATTTTTAACTAAAACCTTTAAAATAGTGACAAACAAAAACATTTAAAGTCATATGAAAATTAGTTTACTTTAAAGAGACTGAGAATAATCCTTTTTTGTGCTTTCACAGAATGCTAAAATAAACCAAATTCTGATCATCTTTTCTCCTTTTTTTTCTTCAGACTTCCTTGGAATGCAATATTCTGGTCATCTTCTTTGGTGAGCAATCACCAAAAATATTATAGTGGAGAATGAGAAATATAATGGATATTTTTAAACATTTTAATTGGATCTCAAAGCTGCAGAGAGAATAGTGTACCAGACTATACTTTGTAAAGTTGTATAAGGAAGGGGATTTCCCCACTGTGTGTTGCCAGGATTGACTCACGTTATTATAGCCGTTTAATAATAGGGGACCACATGCATCTTGTTCTTTTAGGTGTTGTGTTGCTGGTTAAACACATCTCAGGTTGTGGGAAATGGGTACATATTGGAAAGATCTTGATTGGCAGAGAGTAATTTTATAATGCTTATCAGGGAAATTCTAACTCATTTAATTGTTACTTTAGTCTGATTATATTTTTATGTTTTAGAGAAGATGATCACCTTTATTCTGGCAGAGATGGATGAACAGACGATGCTATTTTCATTTCTCTACTTAGCACGTCTAGGGAGCATTTTGGAGTAGAGGACCTTTTTAAAGAATAGTGTTATCTGTGCACCTGCAGTAATGGACGTGATGAAATTCTGACCAGACTCGTGCTGAAATAGGAAACTTCCTGATTCAGTCAAATTCATCACTGACTGCTACATGCCATTCTTGGTCACTTAAAGAAAATACTTTTCATAGAAGATATTGAGGCTGGGTGTGGTGGCTCACGCCTGTGATCTTAGCACTCTGGGAGGCCGAGGCGGGTGGACAGTTTAAGCTCACCAGTTCGAGATCAGCCTGAGCAACAAGTGAGACCCTGTCTATACTAAAAGTAGAAAAACTGAGGCAAGAGAATTGCTTGACCCCGAGAGTTTGAGGTTGCTGTGAGTTATGATGCAACGGCACTCTACTGAGAGTGACGACGTGAGACTCTGTCTCAAAAAAAATAAAAAAGAAGATATTGAGAACTGTCCCTGGAGGGAAATTTTAACTAATCTATTATCTGTCTTGTCCCAAACCACAAAAATCTTACCTTGCTGATTTCTATATATGTATATATATGATAACATTTTTATAGTGGGTATATTACATATACATGTATGCCAAAAAATGCATACACTTTTTTTTTTTTTTCTTTCTGAGACAGGGTCCTGCTCTTGCTCAGGCTGGTCTTGAACCTCTGAGCTCATGCAATCCACCCACCTCAGCCTCCCAGAGTCCTAGGATTACAAGTGTGAGCCACCATGCCTGGTCCAGTATACACATTTTAAGAAAAGAAAAAGCTGGGGCTGCGCCTGTGGCTCAAAGGAGTAGGGCGCTGACCCCATATGCCGGAGGTGGCAGGTTCAAACCTAGCCCCAGCCAAAAACTGCAAAAAAAAGAAAGAAAGAAAAAAGAAAAAGCTGTGTTAAAATTGTGATAAGTCATGTTTGATTTTGGTAATTGCAAGAGCTACAAGATACTATATACAATATAACAGTGTTATCAGTATATATCGAATTTTAACATCTCAGTGCACTTTTTCCTTTCTGAAAACATGTATGCATTTTGACACCCTCTGTGTATATAATACAGTACCTAAATATACACACACACATATACATACATATATAGTAGAACCTCTGTATCAGAGTTATCATTATATGAGGTCTGACAATTAAGGTCACAAACTTAACCATTGTGTGCTTACATTGGCAGCACTGTACAGACAACTTGGTAAGGTTTCATAACCTCGGTATATCAGTGTCTCAGCTGTGTTTGTGTCAGTGTGTGGCAGTGTCTTGCTGAATGCGGTTCATTATGATTGCTGAATGATTTTTGTGTGCTGTACGATGACAGCTCTGAGGCTCATTCCAGAAAGAGTCCACAATTGCTCTGAGAGATCACCAGGCACTGGGGTCAGTGCATTGCTTCCCAAGGGGTGTACTTTGCAGGTGATCATATGATATTCAGCAATGAGGTGTGTAGCACTTTTTCTAGGATGAGTTTGTGAACTTGTCAGACTACATGTGTGCTACATCTTACTTAGTTTTGCTTATTTTAAGTTTTACAAAAAATGATATATATATATATAACACATATGCACACATACTTCTAAGAATTGCCTTTTCACTTGACATCACATTTATAATGTTGCGTGTAGTGTAATTTATTGCTGTTTCTTTTTTGCATACTATTCTATAAAGGGATGGAATTGATGGGGTGTTTCTAGTTTCTTGCTATTAGCAAGTGCTATTAACTCATAACGTGTTTTCCAGAGCATGTATGTAAGAGTTTCTTTAGGGTATTTGCCTAGAAGTAGAATAATTGAATCATAGGGCATGAAAAGGTTAAGTTTTTAAAGAAAAAATAATGGTATTTTTCTTAATGAGTAGTGCTACTTGCTTAGACTTTCAGTAACAGTGTGCAGAAAATTCTTTTGATCTGCATTCTCTCCAACATTCACTGCTGCCATATTTTAACTTTTTGTCTGTCTAGAGGCTATAACGTGGCATTGTATTGTAATCTTAATTTCTGTTTATAATTTGATCAATAATGAGATCAAATTATGTTGTATATGTGTGAGCTACTTTCTTTCCTCTTCAGAAACATGTGAAATGAATGTTTTTATCATTTATTAACTTTTTCTTTTATTGCTTTTTTTCCCCCATTGGTTTGTAGAAGTTCTTCATAGATCCTGCATTCTAATGCATTGCTAATTATATGTTTGCAAATATCTTTTCATAGTTTATGGCTTGTATATTTTTTTCAGGTTATCTTTGAAGAACAAAAATTCTTAATTTTAATGGAAAAAAATTTATCAGTTCTTTATTTCATAGTGGTTTTTTTGTCTTGTTGAAGATATCCTTCTTTAAGTTTAGAAATACGTGGTGTTGTCTGTACATCTTTTAAATGTTTATTTAACATTTCTGTTTGTGCTCCATCTGGAATTTATCTTGTGTATGGTGTGAGGTAGGGATCCAATTTCATTTTTTTTCTGTTTGAATGAACCGTCTTCATTGCATCATTTATTAAATAGTTTCCGAAATCCGCAAATGATTTTCAATGCCACCTCTGTAATTTATTAAGTTTTTATATTTGTGTGAGTCTATTTTTGGATTCTTTATTCCAATTGATAAATTTGTCTAAACTATACCAATGCCATGTTATTTCATTTACTGAATTAGCTAGTTTTGGTATCTGATAAAGCAAATCCTCACACCTCTTCTTTTGAGAAGTGTTTATTAGTTCTTTCTGACTTTTCAGTATTCTGTACATGTTACAGGATTATTTTGTCAAATTTCATGAAAACTCCTGCTGAGACTTTGTCTAAAAATGTATTGAATCTACCGATGAAGGAAACATCTTTTGTAATATCAAATCCTACTATTTATGAACGTGGAACATTGTTCCATGTATTTAGATCTTATATTTGACTGCATTGAATTATTTTCAACCTGAACACTTTTGTGAAGCTGCTTTTGTAAATTGTATCTTTTAAAATTATATTTATAACTCTTTGTTTCTAGCATGGACTACAGCTAATTTTTGTATGGTGATCTTAGATCCAACTATGTTAACATATTTTTAGCCAATAATTTCTTTGTAAATTCTTTTGGGTTTATTGTCATATTTAATGCAAACAATGACATTTTTATTTCTAGTATTCTGATACTGTGCTTTTATTTTCATTACCCTTCTCACTGTACTAACACCTCCCATTCTGTTTTGAATTAATCTGTGATAATGGGCATCCTTGCCTTTTTTTCTTGGTTTCCTATTTGTTTTTCGTCTATGAATGGATCTGAATTAATGCTTTAATAGTTAAATATTACTCTTGCTGATGACATTTTACTCAGAAAAAGGCGAAGTCCTTACCTAGTTTTGTTAATTTTCTCCCTTTATTGGGTATCTGTTACCAATAATTAAAACTTTATATTCTCCTGGCAATTACGACCAGTGATATAGTAAATGTGAATAAATAGGTAAATGGTGTTTTTAAGAATTTATTCATCTAAACTTTCGAAATCAGAGGCTCATTTGTATGCGCTGATCATTTTCAGTATTTCAACGAAGAGGCGTACCATATTTTTTACTGACTTGAGATCACTTGATTCTCTTTAAGTTTCGATTTGAACTAGAGAACCCTGAAGTCTCACTTTTCACAGTTTCAAAAGGCTACTTTGGATGGATTTACTTTTTCCCCTTTCCCCATGCAATTTTTGTTAAGACGTGAATGGATTACTCCTAATCTTGTGAGCAGACTGCAGGAAGACAACTATTAAAAGTAGAAAGCTATTAAACAGTCAGGGGTTTATTATGCTTTAGCGTTTTGTTGAGGTCTGTTCTTAATTGGTTGATTAATGTACGAGAAGTCCCTTTCCCCACCCCTCCATCTCTACAGATGGCAAATGGTAGGTCCCAACTGTCGTTGTTCACCAAAAAGGTTATGGTTCAAAGTCAAAGATACAGAGATACCACAATAATCAATCATAGGAACTTGTCTCAGAGTGCCCAGCCAGGCAAAAGTTAGGCAGCATAGTAATATTTACCCAAAAGCCCTTAGGAGCATTTTTTTTTTGTGGTGTATTCTTGATTTTATTTAGAAGAGATTAATTAATTGAAATAATCTCTCAGTTTAGTTTCACGTATTTAAATAAATACGAAAAATCATGGTAAACAAATTTTCTGTTTATCAATTTTATCAAATATTGCTGGAATACACAGTTTGAAAATGGGGGAAATGCAGAAAGTAGTATTTGTAATATATCGAGAAACACTTTCAAAGAATTACCTTGTTACCATTTTTATGTAAAGATGATTTATAATAGTTAACTTCCTGTTTAAGAGGAAGAATAGAATTATGTTCCGGTATTGATCCACCAAGGGGATTTGCATTTTGTTCATACTACAAAAGTACCTTTAATGGAGACACTGTGGTAATTGAATCTATACTGTGTATCACTATCAAGGTATCTTCTTAATTATTTTATATAATTTAGTAACTAAATTTAAGTCGGGAAGAAAATGACTGTATTATACCTTTTAGGTACAATATATAACCTTTGGTATTCTTAAAGTGGATGGCAATAAGGACATTCTGGAGAGGGAGAGAGAGAAAAGGGGTTGGAAAGATTCCATTACATTCAGCACAGTATGAAACTAAGTCAGTTGGGGGAGTTCTGTTAATTAAATTCAATTGCCATCCATTAGACCAGTGGAATGTGATGTCTGCCTGACGCTGACACAGCACAGGTATGCAATTTGGCTAAATGGCCATTTCTAAACCGTAGCACACATTTCTCTAACTTACTCACTTTTTTTAAAAAAGTGAAAATTTTTACTCTTAAGAAGTCAAAGCGTGGCCAGTGCTTGCAGAAGGATAAAGGTATCATTTTGATGCCATCTTTTGAAAAGTGATTTGTTTGTAGGCTTGTAAATGTATAGTTCACATGGAGATTATTAGGGGAAAGTGATTTTTTTTAAAAAAAAATAGGCAGTATCTGCAGGCAAAAAAAAGTATGTATCTATGCATCACTATAGTTAGATGTATACTTTAAAAATTCGGTTGTCTTTTAATCTACAGCTATTTGAGTTATGATTATTCTTTGAAATTTTTTAAAGCATCCCTACAATCTGTATATATAATTAGGGGAAGTTATAATAGTTGTGGGAGTTATATAAATGAGATTTAGGTGGTGGGTGCGTGTATCTACATTTTGGCATAAATCACTACTTTTAGAGGCTTTATATGTCAGACTGATAAGTTTCTTAACCACGGTGAAATGACAAGAGTGCCACTCAGGCATTGGCTGAGACAAGATTTTGACAGCCAGCAAGCTTGCTGTGTTGCTGAGTGCACAGATTTCTACTCCCTGCCAAGATTAAAATTGGCAAAAACCAAAAAGGATATTAGGGATTGTCACTTTAAGAAGAAATAACATGTTAATGCTCTGCATTTGCTGAAGAAATACAAGGTTGATCTCTTGAACTGTAGTCTGTTGAAACCCACAAGTTTGCAATCAGTAGGAGAATTTGATTAGTATGAGTATCAAAAATTAAATAAAATGAGTAGAGGTTCCCTGACATGGGTGAGAATAAAATTCATTACAGCTCCACTTAATAGGGCATAATTATTTTCCTTCTATAGAAGAATTCTTCACAAAAGCCATAAAACAGTTTTCCCCACAGTCCCTGAAGAACAAAGGCCTACTTTAAGTTTGTAGATTTGAAGACTGAACGCTTGCTTTACTTCCTGAATTTTCTTATTTTTTCCTGTGTGAGCAGATGGTTTTTCCTTTTATAAGCTGCCAGGTCTTTCCTATAACAATAACTGTCATTATTGAGAACCTACTGTGCACCGGTTCTTTACCCAGCACCCAGTCCTTAGTGTTTTCTCTTGTTCAGGAGTTTTTGTTTAAATCTAGGCATAACAACGAAGGAAAAAATGATATCTTATGTTGTGAAAGAGTCAGACTCTGAAATCTGCTTGTACTTCGCTATTTACAGTAAGTACTTTTGAAACAGCTGTAGATGTTCAAATGAAAGTGCAGTGTGGAGTGGGGAATGTGGGAACATTCATTTGTGAAGACTTTGCATTTCTGTAGCTTTATAGCCAACAGAAAAGGAGATTGTTGTGCATTCTATTAAATACTGCCAGTATGATTAATTTAAAGGGTTACATTTTATTGAACCCTGGTGTAGATGTTCTTTGTCAACCCACATTCACAGCTAGTTAGAGTGTGTGTAGCATTTATCAAAACTTTCTGGAACCCCTCTTACCTCATTAGCATCTGAATCTCTATTCAGCAGTTAATGTCCGTTACTGCTAGAGTGCTCAATTCTTGTTTTCAATAAGCCAGTTGTAAAATGTCAGACTGTCACTTACAATATAAAAAACCAAAAATGATGGTATTTGTAAAAATGTTATCACCTCATAAAAACAAATTGTAAAGACACGAAAGTGATCTTGCTATGCTGGGCTTTCAGAAGTGAGTTAGCACCGCTACTTTAAATACCAGTTGTGTCGATTCCCACACTTTTCTACCAATGGAGAGGTTTACACAAGCATAATTTAAGTTACAATCACACTAATTAACATCTCATTTGCATAAATTGTTGAAGTCAAAACAACAAAGAATTGTCTAAGAAGCTTAATCCTATTTGTCCAAAATAGAAAGATTTTTTTTCCCTTAAAAAAAAAAAAACATGCTCTAAAAACTGGCAGCTTGAGTATGTCTTTAGTATGTTGAGCTGTACCCTTTTAAAAATAAATGCTTTCAATTTTGAGAACATATTTCTGTATTCTTTTTGAAATCCTCCATGTTTAGTGTGCTTTTAAAAATTAAAAAGAAAAAACCTCTGCAGACTACTCTTTGGTTTTTAAAGTAGTAATATGAATGACTAAAATCGAAATATGTGGTCATTTATTAATATATGTAATAGTACAGAGTAACCATACCGTGTTAGATGTTATGGTGGGAGTGTGCATGTGTGTACATGTGAGTGCAAAGTCCCCTATAGTTTATCAATGGTCAGCTAAAGGTTTTTTTTTTTAATTAAGTCATGGTTGTGTACATAAGTGCAATCATGGGGTACAATGTGCTGGTTTTATATGTAATTTGAAATATTTTCATTGAACTGGTTGATATAGCTTTCTTGGCATTTTCTTCGTTATCGTGTGTAGACATTTATATTCTACTTTTAGTAAGTTTCACCTGTACCCTTCTAAGATGCACCGTAGGTGTGGGCCCACCAATTACTCTTCCTGCGTCCATCCTTCCCCATCCTCTCCCCTCCCTTGCCCCTTTCTCCATGTTCTTGTGCTATAATTGGGTTATAGCCTTCATATGAAAGCTGTAAATTAGTTTCATAGTAGGGCTGAGTACATTGAGTATTGCTGGACTCTTAAGATTGTCTGTTGTGTTTTCAGTGTCTTATGATTATATTTTTGTTTTATTGAAGATTAAGGGTTTTTTTTTTTGTTTTGTTTTTTTTGAGACAGAGTCTCACTATGTTGCTCTCGTAGAGTGCTGTGGTGTCACAGCTCACAGCAACCTCAAACTCTTGGGCTAAAGTGATTCTTTTGCCTCAGCCTCCCAAGCAGTTGGGACTATAGGCGCCCGCCACAACTCCCGGCTATTTTTTGGTTAGTTGTCAATAGTTATCATTGTTGTTTAGCAGGCCCTGGGCCGAGCTCGAACCCGCTGCTTCAGTGTATGTGGCCAGTGCCATACTCACTGAGCTATGGGCACCCAGCCAGATTAAGGATATGTTAAAAGTGGTTCTTACCTAGATTTTATACATGTGTGATTGCTCGCATCTTTAGCCAGAAACGTAATTATTTACTTATTTTTGAGACAGGGTCTTGTTGTGTTGCCCAGGCTGGAGTGTAGTGCTATGATCATAGTTCACTGTAACCTCTGAATTTTTGGACGCAAGGGATCCTCCTGTCTAGCCTGTCCGCTGGCTAGGACGAGAGGTGTCTCCCACCACATCTGGCTAATTGTTTTTGTTTTTATTTTTCATAGAGGGAAGTCTTGCTTTGTTGTCTGGTCTGGTCTCCAGCTCTTGGCCACAAGTGATCCTCCCACCTTGACCTCCCAAAGTACGAGGATTACAGGTGTGAGCCAGCGACCCTAGCCAGAAACTCACTTTTTAATGGCCACAATGCAATTAGCTTCCTATGGGGTGATTTAATAAACAGTCTTCTTTTTAAATTAATGTCAAGGACATATTTGCATACAGTGGATTAATGAAGTTTTCATGCTACCTCACAAAATTCTGCTGGGCTGTCTATTGTTGGTCTAACTTACTCATTTCATACGCAGTAGTTATTACCACTGAACTTACATTAATTACATTGTACGTGTATGGACATAAAATGTCACCTCCAGAATTTAGGATTTTTTATTATGAATTTTTATAGTGATTATGGATTGAGGAATTGAAATTAGCCTGCATCATTGATAATAGTATTTCCAATGTTTTATTAGCTCTAAAAATGTGACATGATGAGAGATAAGATTAGAATGAAAATTTCTGTCTAAAATTATATTTCTTTTGAAAGCATTTTATTTATTTATAACATACAGTTTATATTAATTTAATTGTTATAGTCTTGCTTTCAATGTATTATTTAATTTCATCATAAAGAGTTTATGAACTCCCATCTCATCTTTGAAATAATTAGTTAATTCACAGTTTGTTTTGAGTACCAGCTAGGGATGAGCAGTTATGCTAGGTCTGGTGGAAGGTATTATCTTAGATACACAGTGTAATCTTTGCTTTATGAAACGTACATTCTTTATTCAGATATCCCATACATTGAGATAGGTAAATACCAAATGAGAACATGTTTTATAGAAACTTAGAATTTATGAAGAATTGGAGCTGTCCGAAAGCCGTCTTGGATAAAACCGAGTTTGATTGCGGGTTGAAGGATTGTCTGGAGAGTGGGTGGTGAGGAGGGGCCCTGGGGAAGACCAGTAGAGAGGAGCTGGACGGTGGGCACAAGGCTGGAGTGCAGGTGCAGACTTGGGATCAGCACCATTCGTCCCAGAGCAAGTAAGTTGACACATTTAGTTAGGAAGGGAGTTCATGTCGGAGGGGGAGGGCACTTTAAAGATTTAGGCAATAAGGAGTGGTGGTGGGTTTTCAACAGGGATGCGACACGTTTCAGGAAGTGTTTTGGAAGGATTCCTCATGAGACTCCAATGCACGGATCCTGGACATGAGTAGAGAGGGGTTAGGGACAGAGGGGTTAGAGACAGAGGGGTTAGAGACAGAGAGGTTAGAGACAGAGGGGTTAGGGACAGAGAGGTTAGAGACAGAGGGGTTAGGGACAGAGGGGTTAGGGACAGAGGGTTGCAGCTTTTGTAGTTGTCTCAGCGCAAAACTGTGAATCGCGGCTGCTTCTATTTCCTATGCCATAAGCAATATGATGGCAAAATACACAAAATGACATGAGCTATTTTTAAAAAACGGGGTCTTATTCTGTCACTCAGGCTGGAGTGCTGTGTAACCTGTAACTCCTGGGTTTGAGTGACCTCTTACCTCTTACCTCTGGAGTAGCTGGGACTGCAGGCGAGGTCACCATGGCCAGCTAACTTGTCTCTCTCTCTCTTTTTTGTTTCCATAGAGAAAACATAGGCATGAGCATTTTTTGAAAAAAATACATGGTTTATGATTCTGAGTAGTACAACGTTTTATTAAAAAATCTTATGATAGACTTTACCTCTTTCATGTTTACATGGATGGAGCTGGAACATACTCTTCTTAGCAAAGTGTCCCAAGAATGGAAGAAAAATTATCCAATGTACTCGGACCTACTATGAAACTAATTTATAGCTTTCATATGAAGGCTATA
>CAUYRH010022108.1:0-10097 GCA_963574655.1 Perodicticus potto
CACATGGCAGATAAAGACTAGGGAGAACAGTTTGTCAGACTCCCTGGTTTCATTGGTTAACCTTTGTCCTTCCTACTAAAGAGGGGAGGAGGGGAAAATTCCTCTTTGGAGATCTGTTCCATTTTTTGGCAAATAGGGGGATGACATAGAGCTTTTCTTGCAATTGTTTCTTTTTCTGTTTTTTTTTTTTTTGCAGTTTTTGGCTGGGGCCAGGTTTGAACCCACAACCTCCGGTATATGGGGCCAGCGCCCTACTCCTTTGAGCCACAGGCACCGCCCTGCTTCTTAATTAATTGCCTTCGGCTCAAAATGTTCCTTATGCCAGAGCGGCATATTTTGGAGTCCATATTCTGGTCTCCTTTACATCCATTAGCAAATCCATTTCAGCACTTCTGACTACCTATGTATATGTCTGCCTTTTCTGTCCCCATTCTTTTTTGAACTGGTTGACAAAACCTAACTGATTTTCTTCATTAATTAATCAGTTAGACATCTCTGACCTGGGTTTGTTTGATGGGAGTCATGATTTTACCTTTTAGAAACTATGGCCCTTCAGGCTCGGCGCCTGTGGCTCAACAGGCTAAGGCACCAGCCACGTACACCTGAGCTGGCGGGTTCGAATCCAGCCCGGGGCCCACCAAACAACAATGACGGCTGCAACCAAATAATGGCTGGGCATTGTGGCAGGTGCCTGTAGTCCCAGCTACTTGGGAGGCGGAGGCAAGAGCCTTGCTTGAGCCCAGGAATTGGAGGTTGCTGTGAGCTGTGATGCCACAGCACTCTATCCAGGGTGACAGCTTGAGGCTCTGTCTCAAAAAAAAAAAAAGAAACTATGGCCCTTCACCTTGGCCCACCCGCTTGCACCTGCACCTCCCTCCTCCCAGCCCTTCATTGTCTGACCATTCTCTTCCTTTGGATGTCCTGAGAGTTGTGGGAGAAACAGTGCTCCCAATTTCTCCTCCTCTTAGGAGCTAACGGTGGTTAGAGCTTCACGGGGGCTGGGACTTTGTTAAGTCCCAAAACCCAGGCCTCTCCATTCTGTGCGCTAGAGTCAGTATTGTTCAGGCTTTGAACCCAAATGCCTTCTTTGAGTTCATTTGTACCACTCCCCAGCTGTGTGATACTGAGGATTTTGCTTTCGTAAGCTGTGATTGGGTAATATTCATAGAAAGTGTACAGTTAGATTTGTGAGGATTAGATCAGTGAATGCCCGTAAAATGCCCAGCACAAGTCTGGAACTTAGCAGTCCCTGCTTGGGGGCGACTGCTAGTATTCTGTTTTATGTCACTGGGTTGGATGCTATCTGGGGTTTCCTTTCTCCACCATTCCCCAGCCTGGTCTGTGTCCCAGGAGGTAGCTTCCCCTGGTTTCTGTTTAGGTTCTACCCCTTCATCTTCCTGGCCTCTCAGAGATTGCCTTGGGCTGGCAGCATCCCTCAGTGGTCACAGCTTTTCCTGGGCAGCCATGCCACCTGCAGGTCCCCTCCTTTCCCTTTGAGGCATCTGATAGAAACAGCTCCCCGTCACCAGCACTCGGTTTCTGCCTGCCCTTTTGTAGAGAGTCCCTTTGCTGAACACTGCTTGAATTACCCACATGGAGAGCACCATCTGTGTCCTGGCAGGACCCTGAGTGACACAGTTACCAGCAATTGTAATACACACTCCGCTCATTCTGTTCCTTAAGTGAATGATGCTTCTCTTGAGTCTTATGAAAACTGACAGCTGGATCTTTTGCTCCCGTTTCAGCTCAGATATAACTCCTCAGCAATGCTTGCAACACAGGGAGGACGAGCCACCAAAGACCCACACCAAAAGGCAACCTTCCTTCTCATGACTGATCCCAAATGCACCCGTGCCCGCGCACACACTTACACACCAGAGAGAGAAGAGACCAGGAATCTACCCCAAGAGAAGTCTGCATGAACAGACCTTACTGAAAGAACACTCCCTCATGTTCCTAGTTGCTTCCCCACAATTTATCTTCCCTTGAGTCCAAATGCTGTTTCCTTTGATAAAAGGGTATATAAGCCCCCAAGTCTAATCTCTTCTGTGAGTTTCTGTGACCTCCTTTGCACATAAATAAAAACTGTGCTCTTTCTTTTTCTTTTTTCTTTCTTTCTTTTTTTTTTTTTGCAGTTTTTGGCTGGGGCTGGGTTTGAACTCACAACCTCTGGCATATGGGGCCTGGCGCTCTACTCCTTTGAATCACAGGCACCGCCCCAAAACTGTGTTCTTTCTCCTGTCAATTTGTCTTTTGTTATTTTAATTCACAGATCCCCAGTCAACACAGCTAGGGCAGAAGAAATGCTTCCTCCCCATGAACAGTATCCCTGGCCAGGCACGGTGGCTCACTCCTGTAATCCTAGAAGGCTGAGGCAGGTGCATTGCCTGAGCTCACAGGTTTGAGACCAGCCTGAGCCAGAGCAAAACCTTGTCTCTAAAAATAGCCGAATGTGGGAGCTGTAGTCCCAGCCACTTGGGAGGCTGGGTGGAGCAAGAGAATTGCTTGAGCCCAGGAGTTTGAGGTTGCTGTGAGCCATGACACTGTGGCACTCTACCAAGGGTGACGAAGTGAGACTGTCTCAAAAAAAAAAAAAAAAAAGTGTCCCTGCTTCATTTCAGAGTGAAGATGGCAGGTGTTAGGTCCCTACAATAGATCATTTGCAAGTGGTGTAAGTCCTGTACTTCAGAGAGGAGCATCTTCAGACCTTATAAACCTGACTCTTGCTAACAGTATAAGACCCACATGTTTTTATGCAAGTGTTACCAGTTTACCGAAAGGATGCAAACTATCTTCTCTAACTACAGGCTTCAACTGTGCTATGTCTAGTCCTCCTTACTGAGAGTTTTGTAAATCCCATAGCTTTCTAGTTATCTGCAGGTTTTCAGAAGTCTGGTGTAGTTTAGAACTCAAAGATTCCATCTCCCCATACAACTCATCTTCCAGCCTCGAGAGCACACCTGACTTTGACCCGAGGGGTCTCGAGGGGGAAGCACATGTGCTCTGTTCTTCAGCTCTTCCTTCACTAGTGCTTTAGGGCTTGAGAAGCAGGCTTGGAACAAGAGGCAAGTGTCTCTTAACTGTTGCTATTATTTCTTTTCGAGATTCCCAGCTTCTCTGGGAACACCTTCTGCTGGGCTAACAGCCAATACCTGCTTCCTCATGGGGCAGATAACTAAGTTATACAAAAGGCCCTGGGAGAAGGTCCTCCCCTGACCCAAGACATACATTCTGGCTAGACACCTGCCAAATGCCTCTGGGAGAAAGATGGCTGCAGAATCTTCGCTATTCCTTCCAATGAGGACTCTCTTTCTCCTCCTATGGAGACTGGGTTGGCCTTAGTGACTTGTTTAACTGATAGAACACAACAGAGGGGACATTCCAGGACTTCTGAGGCTAGTTCGGAAGAAACCTTGCAGCTGCCATCAGCCCCTCGGAGCCCTGAACAGCCACTTGAGAAGTCTGACTCCCCCAAGATTGCCATGCTGGGAAATGGATCACGGGTGCAGAGATCAGCGGTCCCAGTGGAGTCCAGCCTTCCAGCCAAGGTGACAGACCAGCCCGTTCACAGGCTGTGGACCACCAGAGGACCTCAGGCCACACCATGTGGTGCCTGAATTCCTGACCCACAAAATCATGACAGGCAATAAAAGGGCAGTTGTTTTAAGCTCTCAGAATTCAAAGAGACAGCTAAGCTTTGGGGTGGCAAATCACACCACAATAAATAACCAGAATACTCCCTCAGCTTGTGTCCTTGGTTCCAGAGCTCTCCCTCGGATGGACTGAGTCACATTCCTTGGTGTCTACATGACTGCTATTACACTATGGCCTCCACTCTCTTCCTACCTCTTTAATTCTTCTCCCCTTGCCCAATGCCATAGTGATTCTGCTGGAATTCCCTTCACTGGGCTTCAGGGATGAAGCCCCACCCCCTCAATCCTTTCTGGGGAGGGACCGGAGGACAATACCCTGTAGAGACATTGCCACCTTAAGACACCATGTAAAAGGCATGGTGAGAAACCAGTTCATTTACTTCTTTTCTTTTTTTTTTTTTTTTAAATAGCTGGGGATTCATGAGGGTACACACAATCAGGTTACATTGATTGCTTTTGTTACATAAGATCCCTCTTATATTTGTGTCCCAACCCCAAAAGGTGAACCCTATCCCTTGACCCCCACTACCTCCCTCCTTCCCTTTCTCAGCTCTCTCCGTTCCCCCACCTCCCACTGTGTACTAGGACCTTAATTGTCCTCATATTAGAATTGAGTACATAGGATTCTTATTTTTCCATTCTTGTAATGCTTTACTAAGAGCCTCCCAAAATGTGTTTGTTTGGGGCCTGATACCTCTTTGTCCTCAACTTTGGATCCCAGTCGCCAATCTTGAGAATAAATATACCTTTTTATTTCCCACTGTAGGTTGCAAACTAAACAATGACAAAGGTGTCAGGCAGGTGGAGATCAAAATACCAGTTATCAGGGCTGGGCACGGTGGCTCACGCCTGTAATCCTAGCATTCTGGGAGGCCGAGGTGGGTGGATTGCTTGAGCTCGCGAGTTTGAGACCAGCCTGAGCAAGAACAATATCCCCCATCTCTACTAAAAATAGAAAAACTAGTGTGGTATTGTGGTGGGCACCTATAGTCCCAGGTATTCAGGAGACTGAGGCAAGATGATCTCTTGAGCACAAGAATTTGAGGTTGCTATGAGCTGTAAAGCCATGGCACTCAACCCAGTGTGACAGAGTGAGACTCTGTCTCAAAAAGAAAAAAAAAAAAACTAAAAAAAACAAAACACTAGTTATATCTTGATCAAAAGATGTGTTTAAACAGGCTTGGTGGTTCAGGCCTGTAATCCCAGCACTCTGGAGGCTGAGGTGAGTGGATGGTTTTTGCTCAGGAGTTTCAGACCAGACTGAGCAAGAGCGAGACCCGGTCTCTAAAAAATAGCAGAGTGCTGTGGCAAGCGTCTGTAGTTCCAGCGACTTGGGAGGCAGAGGCAAGAGGATGGCTTAAGCCCAAGAGTTTGAGGTTGCTGTGAGCTATGATGCTAGAGCACTCTACCTGGGGCAAGAAAGTAAGACTCTGTCTCCAAAGGAAAAAAAAAAGTGTTTAGATTTAGCTAAAGGGCTCGCTCACACTGCATCCCGGAGTGTGATATGTTTACCTCCTAGCCCATCGCAGGCGATATTGGAAAGTCCTGAGCCCTCTTCTCAGGGGCAGGAATTCTTGCTACAGTGGCATGAGTGTGCAGGACTGGAAGGGAGGCCCTCAGGGAGACGAACAGCAGGGGGCCGGGCTACCATGCCTCATCTGTCCCAAACTTGCCATTCAGTTAATTCTTCCTCTTTAAATAAGTAAATGAAGGGGCAGGAGGAAGCCGAGATTCTCCTGACCTAATAACAAACAAAATGAATAGGGGAATAGCCGGAATTCAGAGAACCGTGAGTCCCTCTTAACATCCTCTTGTACATGTGTGTTTGTTATTCTGTTGTGTTGGGTACCTTCTGTTTCCCATTCCAGACTGGGCTCTGTCCTGGCAGAGTGACTGGGACACTGTCCTTATGAATGGGGTTCCATTACCCTGTGGACTGGGGTTGGGCTGGGCTGATAGTCGGCACTGGCAGGAGACAAGATGAGAATGAGGTTGGGATGTTTATCCCCCAGCCCCCTCTTTGCCAGTTCACCAAGGCTTGGCTGTGTCCCTCTGAGAAGCCATGTCTCCAGGAAGGCAGCCACTTTCTCCAGGTACCCGAAACCACCATCCCCTTTACCCCCATTTCCCTTTATATCTGTACGAGGTAACAACACAGCTTTTGCCTGACTTGGCATCTTCCTCTACCCCTTCCTGGTTTTCGTAAACCCTGTCCTCAGCCTTGTAGATTTCTTTTATTAAGTAGTTTGCAAACTTCCCCAGCTGAATGAGACATCTGTTTCTCATCAGAACCACAACTCTGTGTCTCCCTTATGAAAGGTGGTCCCTGCCGGGGGAAAGACCGTGATTCTACACCAGCCTCATGTAAAACCCTTCAGCTCCACCCCCATGCTTCAACTTGAGCCTAATTTTCATGCTCCCAGAAGAGCGGTGGGAAGAAACTTGCAGTAAAAATGTGAATCAAGAACGTGTTATAAGAGGACATTACGACAGGGGCAGAAGTGAGCCACCCCGAACACTCGGAAAGTGAATGAGGGGAGAATCGGTGTTTTGCTCAGGGGCCTCCAGAGAGACAGAACGGAAAGGATATGTAGATACATGAAGAGGGGTTTATTGTGGGAATTGGCTTCTTAATTACGGAGGCCGGATGCCACAACAGGCCGGCTGTACGCTGGGGACTCTGGGAAGCTGACAACAGGGCTCAGCCAAAGTCCGAAGGCCTCAGAACTGGGGGAGCTGATGGTGTGACTCTCAGCCCAAGCTGCTAGTATGTGCCCCAGAGTCCAAAGACCAGAAAACCAGGAGTCTTCATATCCAAGGGTAGCAGAAGAAGGGCTTCCAGGCTTGAGAGAGAGAGAAAGTGAGAATTGGTCCTTTCTCCACCTTTTTCTGCCATCCTGATCCTCAGCAGATTGGATGATACCCTTCTACCGAGGGCAGATCCCCTTTTAGCCAAATGACTCGCACACGGATCTCTGGAGACCCCCTCCCCGACACACCTGGGGCAGCCCAATCATTCCATTCAAAAGCAAACCCCCCTGAGTTTCCCTTTCAGCAGAACAGGGACAGGCTCTGTACCTACTGAGGCACTGAGATTAAACAATGCTTTCCCTGCTATCTGGTTGGTTATCTCTTAATCCAGTTAAGTTGATCCTCAAAAATCAACTGTCCCAATAGGTTATTGGTTAAAACCTTGAAGTCTGCAATCACTTAAAGCTTCATCCCAATTTCTAGGTGGTCTCGGAGACAAGTCACCTTTTCTTTCCACCTCAGCTTCCTTATGGGTACAATAACTACGTTCATAACAGTTCTAAGGGTGGAGTGAGGTAATGCTTACAGGCACAGAAAACATTAGCAAGATAAGGGGAGGTGGAAGCATAGCCCCAGCCCTACTCGCCAAGCTGAAGGGCACCATGCGCGCTGCACCAGGCATCTGTAAACTTTCAACCAATGGACGCTGTGGATCAAAACACCCTTTTGAAATGTGGCCTCTGTAAGTTGACACCAGAAGAGTCAGTTAAGGATTATTCCTCCCATCACCCCTGGTTCTCACAGTTCTCACTGTGAGCCCAGCCCTGGTGGAAGAGAAGACAAAAGAAAGTCAGTGCCAGGCAGAGGTAGAACTGCTCCTCCGTGCCTTTTGCACGTGTGTGTTTGAATTGGAAAAGCCATTTGATCATTACAGGTCCAATTTAGTGGTCCTCGAGGATTGGGCAGCCCCAAGCTGTGCTGCAAGTGTGGGATCGGTCCCGAGACCAAGACTGATGGGTGAGCGGCTTTCATTACCCAAGACTGTGTTAATGGCCCTTGGGGTATCTTTTTGCTATTCTGACACTTGGGAACATGGCATTTCCCCATTAAAATGCCAATTATCCTTGAGCACTTCTGCAAATCCATCAGCTGGAGGCTGCCAGATTGTCGAGTGATGTAGTCTGATGGTTTGAGCAAACGTACAGATCAAGGGCATTTTATCTGGCAGTCCACGACTACTCGGAGTGTGGTCCCACCCCTGCCAGCTGCCCAGCCTCCTAGACACACACAAACTCCACTAAGCTGAACGATCTAAATCTCTGGCTCCGAGTAGCAACTAAGGAAGAAAGGAAGTGTCAGAAGCTGGGAATGAAGGAAGAAAATACAGATTTACAAAAGAGCCCCCCAAATGGAACTTCTCTTCATCTGGATAATTGAAAGCACAAGCCCAACAGAAAACGCATCTCACTGGGGAAATTAGTTCATTTACCTCATCTAACTAGTGAGAGCAAGGGTCTGCTCTCAGAATGCCCACGGCGCATCTCCAGTGCAGATTAGCTATACCTGGGGAGGGTTTGCTAATGCTGGAATTTGGAGCCCCAGTTAGATGTACTCTTCCAAGACAACACTGGCTTGTCCAGGCAGCCTTACCCCAGGTTCTTGTTTCTGGGAAAAGTCTTACGCCTGAATGCACGAGTCCTTTCAGGAAGATGGTTATAGACCTATTCGTCCTTAACTTTTGGGGGCTATGTTTAAATTCAGTTATAAATCTGAGTTATACATAGCAGAAGTTCAAGTTTGATTTGTTTATTTTCCCCCTACTGGATTCTGTTACAGAAGAGCAGCGTGGTAGTGTGATAAGAGCATAGATTCTGGGTCCAGATGCAGAGTTGCAAACTTCAGCTCTGCCACTTATCAGAAAGTGAACTTGGAGAACTTGTTTAACCCTCTCTGGGCCTCAGTTTTCTCATCTGTAAAATGGAGACAGTAATGCGACTAACCTCCCACAGTTACCAAGATTCAATCTGTTAATGTCTTTAAAAATACTTGGAATAGGTGAAACTTATTAAATGCAGAATACCAATGTCTACAGATAGTGATTAAGAAAATGCCATGCAGAGAGAGGGAAGGAGCGAGGAGGGTGGGGTCTTGGGGCTTTGGTGTGTGCCACACCTTTTGGGGGCAAAACACAACTGTAGAGGGACTTTACCCAACAAATGCAACCAGTGTAACATGGTTTCTTGTACCCTCAATGAATCCCCAACAATTAAAAAGAAAAAAAAAAGAAAAAGAAAATGCCATGAAGGCTATGTTAAACAGTTCGATGAAAATATTTCAGATTGTATATGAAGTCAGCACACTGTGCCCCATGATTGCACTAATGTACGCAATTATGATTTAACAAAAATTTAAAAAAAAATAAAATAAATAAATTTCAGGGCCTGGTACAGTGGTTCACACCTGGAAGGCAAAGCCAGGAGAACCAATGGAGCTCACGAGTTCAAGACAAGCCTGAGCAACAGGTAGACCCCGTCTTTACTAAAAACAGAAAAATTTGCCAGGCGTTATGGAGAGCACCTGTAGCCCCAGCTACTCAGGAGACTGAGGTAGGGAGAAGCGCTTAAACTCAGGAGTTTGAGGTCTCTGTAAAAGGGTGATGGCATGGCGCTCCTGCCTGTGGCATGGAGTCTTGCTCTGTCTCAAAATTTTTTTAAAAGGCAGGCAAAGTTAATCTATGGTGTTAGAAGTCAGGAAAGTGGTTTCTCCCAAGGGAGAGAAACCGAGGCAGCACAAAGGCATCTGGGACTCTAGTTACACTGGCTTGTTCACATTAGGAAAATTGGTCAAGCTTTTCAGTTGTAATCTGTGCATTTTTCTGTATATAGAACATATTTCAATTAAAAGTTCACATTTTTTAAAATGCTTAGTAAATATTGATTGGGGCTGGGTGTAGGGGCTCACTCCTGTAATCTCAGTGCTTTGGGAGGCTGAGGCAACAAAATCGCCTGAGCCCAGATATTCAAAACCAGCCTGGGCAACTTAGTAAGACCCCTGAAATTGCACTGAATGTTTAAAAGAATCCAAATTATTATTTACATATGAATAGACTGGAACAATTGGATTTATGATTCGCTCAAGGGCTCAAGGGCTTGAGTGACCTTGACTATTATATTTGTAAATATTCTACATTAGGTATTTAAACATTGGGGCAAAATTTGAATATTTGTTAACATAGTAAAAACATTTGAAGAAATTTAATTAAATGTTTAAAGAAGGTCAAAATTTCATGAAAATGTAATCTGAAACTCTATGAATGAATGTATATTTAGTGAATAAATGTTATATTAATTTTAAATTAGCAAAATTTAAAAAAATAGGAAAAAACTTTTAAAATAGAGCCCCAAGAGTTCAAGGTTACAGCAAGCTATGATCATGCCACTGGATTCCAGCCTGAGTGACAGAGAAAGACCAATTCTTAAAAAAAAAAATGAAAAAGAGGGTGGCACCTGTGGCTCAGCGAGTAGGGTGCCGGCTCCATATACCGAACGTGGCGGGTTCAACCCCGGCCTCAGCTGAACTGCAAAACAGAAAAATAGCCGGGCGTTGTGGCAGGCGCCTGTAGTCCCAGCTACTCAGGAGGCTGAGGCAAGAGAATCGCCTAAGCCCAGGAGTTGGAGGTTGCTGTGAGCTGTG
>CAUYRH010022109.1:0-12706 GCA_963574655.1 Perodicticus potto
TCTTCATTGCCTGCCTCCGTAGAAGATGGAGGGTTCCAGGACTTTACTCGTGAATGATGTATACAGGAATCGACTCCTATAACTTTAACAGTAGAAGAAGACAAGATAACAGGAAAGGGGACTTCCCAAGTTGGGGTCAGGTAGGGTGAATTAGAGGGAGGAGTTTTGAATTTTCCCTTCTTTTTCATTTATAGTATTATAAATTATATAGTATTAGTACCTCTCCCATTTCCCTGTACTGCTATTGCTAGGACTTTCTCCTTTTATTAATATCTTCAAAGGACCAGTTTTCCTTGAGATCCCTTTTTTCTGTTTGTCTTCTATTTTTTTTTTTTTTTTTGTAGAGACAGAGTCTTACTTTATCGCCCTTGGTAGAGTGCCATGGCATCGCACAGCTCACAGCAACCTCCAACTCCTGGGCTTAGGTGATTCTCTTGCCTCAGCCTCCCAAGTAGCTGGGATTACAGGCGCCTGCCACAACACTTGGCTATTTTTCTGTTTTGCAGTTTTGCCGAGGCCAGGTTTGAACCCACGACCTTTGGTACATGGGGCCGGTGCCCTACTCGACGAGCCACAGGTGCTGCCCTGTTTGTCTTCTAGACTTTATTTTATTTATTTATTTATTTATTTTTTGAGACATAGTCTCAAGCTGTCACCCTGGTAGAGTGCTGTGGCGTTACAGCTCACAGAAAACTCCAACTCTTGAGCTTAAGTGATTCTCTTGTCTCAGCCTCCCAAGTAGCTGGGACTACAGGCGTCTGCCACAATGTCCTGCTATTTTTAAGTTGCAGTTGTCATTGTTGTTTGGTGGGTCTGGGCTGGATTCAAACCTGCCAGCTCTGGTGTATGTGTCTGGCCTCCTAGCCGCTTGAGCTACAGGTACGGAGCCGTGTCTTCTAAATTATTAATTTCTTCCTCTTGTGACCACATTCTGGTTGAGAGGCTGTACCTGCTTCTATACCTATTCTGGACATGCAGCTTTACATAAGCTCATGTCGCAGACGATGAGCAGATCTTTTTCTAGCCCAGTTTCATTTTTATTTCACTTACACTTTGGGAATTATACTCCTGGTCATTTCTGCCAATTCTCCCACCCAGAACACAGCAAGCCTACATCCCCACCCCTAATTACTGTATTGTTTTTCTTTTTAGTTATTCTCCATGAAGGTTTTATGAGGTGGTGTCATAGCTCACAGCAAGCTTCAGCTCTTGGGCTTAGGCGATTCTCTTGCCTCTGCCTCCTGAGTAGCTGGACTACAGGCGCCCGCCACAATGACCGGCTATGTTTTGTTGCAGTTTGGCCGGGGCCAGGTTCGAACCTGCCACCTCAATATATGGGGCCGGCATCCTACTCACTGAGCCACAGGTGCCGCCCGGAAGGTTTTAATCTTAATTTTAAGCATAGCTGTATTTTAAATGTTTTATTGTTAACATTTTATCTATAATTGTATTGCCTTGTATTTTAGGAATGGTGGTTAAAGTACAAACTCCTGGCACCACGTTGACTGAAAGTCAGGTAATTCCTGTTCTAATTCTCTTTAGAGTTAGAAACTATTTAACTGTTGATAAAAGTGAAAATAATTCTGTAGTTCCTTGAGTAAATTTTAGCTAATTCTATGAACAAAAGTTATCTCTCAGGAGGCACCTGTGGCTCAGTGAATAGGACGCCGGCCCCATATGCCGGAGGTGGCAGGTTCAAACCCAGCCCCGGCCAAAAAAAAAAAAAAAACTGCAAAAAAAAAAATGTTGTCTCACCCAGGCAGCCCCTGTGGCTCAGTGACTAGGGCTCCTGTCCCATATAGCGAGGGTGGCAGGTTCAAACCCAGCCCTGCCAAACTGCAACAAAAAATAGCCGGGTGTTGTGGTGGGTGCCTGTAGTCCCAGCTACTCGGGAGGCTGAGGCAAGAGAATCAATGAGCCACAGGGAGGCTGAGGCAAGAGAATCACCTAAGCCTGGGAGTTGGAGGTTGCTGGGAGCTATGATGCCACGGCACTCTACCGAGGGCAATAAAGTGAGACTCTGTCTCTGAAAAAAAAATTTTTTTCTCTCCCTAAAGCAATTAAAAAAAAAAGTCATCTCTGGAGAAATCCCTGGTGCTTAGTATGCCAGAAACACAGTTCAGATGAACGAAACCCAGGGAGGGAAAACTCCAAACCATACCTCTGTCTTCTTTGTTGCAAAGGGTTTCACAAACCAAACTTGCTCTCAGCACTTAAGGCGATCCATTGGCAGGACAGCAATACAAGTGCCAATGTAGTAGGACTTTTGTCTAATTGGTCAGGTTAAAAAGACACCAACAAATACACTCTGGAGTGTGGTCTTCCTACTGAGACGTGTGTGGAGGGACCTTCACCGGGCTGGCATCCCCGCACCACCACTGGCTGATTCATTCTGGAGAGAAATCCTACGCCTGTTCTTATAGTGGCCGTTCTTTCTCTCGGGCAGCACTCTGACGGCATGAACTGGAGGGATCCTAGTGCTGGGCTGTTAATTGTATCTTCACCTTTTGTTTTTATCTCTATTAAAATTTATTCATTAAGACAAGTTTTTTAATGCACTCGCTAACTTATTCAGTCTGGGTTTTATTCCCAGACCCTGCCTCCTCATAGATGACTTGAAAGGCTAGGGTTATTTCCAGCAGGAGTAAAATAGTTACCTTACAGGTGCAGACATCACTGTTATTAATGACTGAGAATTAAATAAATGTTGGCAGAATTAAAAAAAGAGTTGGCAGACTCTTTATCAAGAAGTCTAACTATTTTCATCATCTGGTGCTCTGCTTGGCTCTTTAAGGGTTGGAGTTTTCCACAATTGCCACCTGTGTACGTGTTTGCATGTAGTTCTGGATGTTAATGTAGCCTCTTTCCTAAAGTATGTTTGTAATTTGGCTTATCTTGGTCAGTAACTGTTGCACTTTTCAAAATATTTCTTTTTCTTTCTTTTTTTTTGAGACAGAGTCTCACTATGTTGCCCTCGGTAGAGTGCTATGGCATCACAGCTCACAGCAAGCTCTAACTCTTGGGCTTAAGCCATTCTCTCGCCTCAGCTTCCCAAGTAGCTGGGACCACAGGCGCCTGCCACACCAACCAGCTATTTTTTGTTGAAGTGGTCATTATTGTTTAGCTGGTCTGGGCCAGGTTCAAATCCTCAAGCCTCGGTGTATGTGCCTGGCACCGTAATCACTGTGCTACGAGCGACAAGTCCAAATATTTATTTGTATTAAAGGATGTGACAATACTACTAGGATGGGTTTCCAAACTATACATACCATTTCATATGTTCCAAGAGTAACTGTTCTCTTATAAGAAAGAACATGGCTAATTTCCTATGTCAATACCAAACTTATTTCATTGTTTGAAGAAACCTATCTACCCCTTTGGAGTATGAACTGACTCAGTGATCCTCTGGTTTTCTTTTTTTAAAAATAACCCAAAGTTAGTCTTTGATGAGCCATAACTTTGTAAATCTATTTGTACCCCTTTTGCTATTATAGCTTAATTAAGTTCCTTGGTCTGGGAGCTGGGCACATAAGTGGAAGTGGAACCTAAAAGAGAATTTTAATTTCAGCCCAGTCAATGGGTTTCAGGAAGTATGTGAACTCCCTGAAATCTTTAACACAAAATATGGGTGATATACAATTTTTTTTATTAAGTCATATACACATAGATCATGAATACATTTATGCATATGTGGGGTACAATGTGTTGTTTTTCTTTTGTTGAGACAGAGCCTCAAGCTGTCACCCTGGATAGAGTGCCATGGCATCACAGCTCACAGCAACCTCCAATTCCTGGGCTCAAGGGAGTCTCCTGCCTCTGCCTCCCAAGTAGCTGGGACTACAGGCGCCCGCCACAACACCCGGTTATTTTTTGGTTGCAGCTGTCATTGTTGTTTGGTGGGCCCCAGCTGGATTCGAACCCACCAGCTCAGGTGTACGTGGCTGGCGCCTTAGCCACTTGAGCCACAGGCGCCGAGCCATGTGTTGGTTTTTTATACAATTTAATGTGCTTACACCAAACTAATAAGTATAGCTTTCACCTCATTTACTTGATTATTGTGTCAAGACATTTATGTTCTACACTTGATAGATTTGACTTGTACCCTTGCAATATGCTCCATAGGTGTGGTCCCACTGTTTGATGTAGGTGTTGTTTGTTTTTTTGAGACAAAGCCTCAAGCTGTCACCCTTAGTAGAGTGTCATGGCATCACAGCTCACAGCAACCTCTAACTCCTCGGCTTAAGCAATTCTCCTGCCTCCGCCTCCCAAGCAGCTGGGACCAAAGGCACCTGCCACAACACCCAGCTATTTTTTGGTTGCAGCCATCATTGTTGTTTGGCGGGCCTAGGATTCGAACCCACCAGTCCAGGTGTTATGTTGCTGGCGCGTTAGCCGCTTGAGCCAGAGGTGCCAAGATGAGGTAGATGTTTGTTTTTTTTTGGGGGGGGGACAGAGCCTCAAGTTGTCACCCTGGATGGAGTGCTGTGGCATCACAGCTGACAGCAACCTCCAATTCCTGGGCTCAAGCAAGTCTCTTGCCTCTGCCTCCCAAGTAGCTGGGACTACAGGTGCCCGCCACAACGCCCGGCCATTGTTTGGTTGCAGCCGTCATTGTTGTTTGGCGGCCCGGGCTGGATTCGAACCTGCCAGCTCAGGTGTATGTGGCTGGCACCTTAGCCCATTGAGCCACAGGCGCCGAGCCGAGGTAGATGTTTTTATAGTAACCATAGCTTTCATTGGATTTCCAAGGAGCCTATGATTTGAGGAAAGGTTTAGAATCACTTTCATGAATGAAGTTGTGGGGGGTTTTGTTTGTTTTGCTGGCTCAGGCAGCATCTAATCATTCATAAAGATTTAAGGAAGAGTTGCAGATCTAGTGGGTTATAGCATTTGGAAATTCTGGAGTGACTTCTAGACTCGTAAGCTCTAATTTCAACCTTATCCTTATCCTTACTGCTTCTCCCCAGACTGGCATTTCATTACCAAAGTACCATCTTAGTTTTTTTGTTTTTTTTTTTTTAACACAGGGTTAATAACAGCCACTATTTACTTAGCACTTTTTATATGCAATGTCATGACAGTCATGGAAAGCAGAATTCATGTCCATTTTATTCTAAGAAAAAACACTGAAGCTCAGAGAATCAGAGCATTGCTGAAGCTGGAATTAGAATTTCAGGCTATCAACTCCAAAGTCTGCTCTGAACCATCATACACAAATTATACTACCCTTCAAATATATCTTTTAAAATCCAAGTTTCCCAAAACAGAAGACCTAAAAGGTCACATCTTTTGTACATAAGTACCTGTTATTTACCTAATACATTTAACCACTTTCTATGAAGTTCCTTGTCTGAAGGAGACTGGCAGCATTACTATTTATAGTTATACAGTTAATTAGCCTTCAACTATTTGTATAGCACATAAGAAATAACACTGCTCACATATAAAGAGAGCAGGTCAATGAAATGTGCACACCATCTTAGTTTTAATAAATGCTTTCTTTCACATTTGTAATTATGTTGGCAGTAATCTCTTTTGCATGCTCTTTCCTTATCTGTAAAATGGGGATAATAATAATTCCCTCAAAGGATTGTGTTCCAGGCTCTGAAGGATTCGGGATTTCTCCCCTTTCTGGGGAAGACCATTAGATTCATTCATTTCTGTGAATTAGGAATTGCTACATTTCAGAAAAGAGAGTGGGGCGCTGGCTATAGCTCATTGGGTAGGCTGCCGGCCACATACATTGAGGCTGGCGGGTTTGAACCCGACCTGGCCAGTTAAAACAACAAGGACAACTGCAACAACAACAACAAAAATAGCCAGGCATTGTGGTGGGTGCTTATAGTCCCAGCTACTTGGGAGGCTGAGGCAAGAGAATTGCTTAAGTCCAGGAGTTTGAGGTTGCTGTGACCTGTGACACCATGGCACTCTACCCAGGGTGACAGCTTGAGACTCTGTCTCAAAAAAAAAGAGAGAGAGTGGCCAAAAGGGGTTCATTCTTATCATTCTCTATCTGACACGGTGCTGATGTCCAGATATTACCTGCAGTATTTCTTCCCACTTCTCAAAGGATCCCCTTTCCTGGGCCTTGGAGTTTAGATGGTCCCCTTGGCAATGGGGCAGATGACAGAGGGAGCCTATAAATAATTGGACCTCTGCCAGGCTTTGGGGGCAACCATTGGGGGGGATGTGGCGATAGGACACAAAGATGTGGTTCCACTTGATGACCTCTCTGACAGTCTCCTTAGGGGAGAAATCAGAGCTGATGGGCACGTCAAGTGACTAGTCTCTTACTTATTAGGAGCAAGGTGTTCTTTGTATTATTGCCTGTTATCTATTATTGCGTTACAAATTACCAACCAAAATTTAACAGCTTAAAACAACAAGCTGGGTTGCATTTATTATTTCACCCAGTTTGCAAGGGTGAGGATTTGGGGAGCAACACAGCTGCATAGTTCTCGCTCTGAGTCTTCCCTAAGATTTCAGTCAAGCAGCCCACCAAACCTGTAGTCCCCTGAACTCGACTGGAGCTAGAGGAGCTTGCAAGCTCACTGACTCAGCTGTCGGGGGAGGACCTCAGCTCCTCTTCACACGACCTCTCTACAAGGCTGCTCAAGACAAGTTAGCTGGCTCCCTCCAGAGCAAGTGACGGGCAGAAAAAGAGAAAGAGAGGAGGAGAGAACAAGTGCTCTGTGGAAGCCACAGGACCTTGTACTACCTAGCCTTGAAAGTTATACAACATCTTTGTTTTATTCTATTCATTAGAACTAAGTTACTAAGTCCGGCTCACACCAAAAGGGAAAAAATTAAGCTCCTTTTTTTTTTTTCTTTTTTATGAGAGTCTTGCTGGGTAGTGTGCCATGGCACCATAGCTCACAGCAACCTCAAACTCTTGGGCTCAAGAGATCCTTTGGTCTCAGCCTTCCGAGTACCTGGGACTACAGGTACCCATCACAATGCCTGGCTAATTTTTCTATTTTTAGTAGAGAGGGGGTCTTGCTCTTGCCCAGGCTGGTCTCAAACTCCCATCTCTGCCTGCCAGAGTGCTGGGATTATAGGTGTGAGCCACGGTGCTGGCCCTTAAGCTCTGCTTCTTGAAGGGGAAGTGTATCAAAGAATTTGTAAACACATTCTCTGAACTGCAGTGATTATGGAAAATAAAAATGTAAGCAAGCATGACTTCTAAACCAAAAGGCAGGAGATTTAGCCCAGGTCCTCCTTGTTGCAAATAGGCAGCCTACCTCTTAGAAGGGGTACATAGACCTAGTAACCTTTGCTTAACAATAAAAGACAACGGACAACTTATTCATCTTGTCCACTTTCCTGGAAAGGAAAGTTGTTAAAGACCCCAGGGGAGAATATTTTTTCAAGAGTTTTCCTTAGCAAATTGTTGTAAGGATTAATTGAGATAATGAATGTACTGCCTGACCCCTAAAAAGTGTTCACTCAATGGTAGTTAGCATCCCTTCACCGAGCTTTACTGACTCTGCCTCTGATATCTGGTCTCTTCACCTTGCTTCCTTTCCCATTTGTCCTTAACTTTATCTGCACCACCACAATAGACTGTGTTTCCCCCCTTGGTTTCAGCCTCCTTGATACCATCTTTGCTTTCCACAAGACATGTATTTCTTTAAACCTTAGTTATACCTATACCTTATGTTTTATAGAAGCTCCATTCATTTACTGAACCAGTCTACTAAGTTCCTGACACTCCTGAGACAGTGAAACTCTGAATCAGTTTCACTGAGGTTTGTGTGGTGGGGGAGGTTAAGGGGAAAACAGGGACGAGAGAGATATAAAAATGTTATCCATGGCTCAGCGCCTGTAGCTCACGGTTAGGGTGCCGGCCACATACACTGGGGCTGGCAGCTTCAAACCCAGCCCGGGCCTGCCAAACAATGACAACAACAACAACATTAAAAAAATAGCCTATTGTGGTGGGCGCCTGTAGTCCCAGCTACCTGGGAAGCTGAGGCAAAAGAATTGCCTAAGTCCAAGAGTTTGAGGTTGCTGTGAGCTGTGACACCATGGCACTCTACCGAGGGTGACATAGTGAGACTCTGTCTCAAAAAACAAATGTTATCCTGTCACAATGAGGAAACTACTAGCATGGTTTCCTGAAGAACAGAGAGAGGGGAATTAATGTTACAAATGAGCTTCCCTGGCTCAGCGCCTGTGGCTCAAGTGGCGAAGGCGCCAGCCATGTACACCTGAGCTGACGGGTTCGAATCCAGCCCGGGCCCACCAAACAACAATGACAGCTGCAACCAAAAAATGGTTGGGCATGGTGGCGGGTGCCTGTAGTTCCAGCTACTTGGGTAGCAGAGGCAGGTGACTCACTTGAGCCCAGGAGCTGGAGGTTTCGGTGAGATGTGATGCCATGGCACTCTACCCAGGGCGACAGCTTGAGGCTCTGTCTCAAAAAAAAAAAAAAAAAATGAGCTTCCCTATCAGCTTAGACAGATACCCTATTTTGGTTTGATGAAACATTGAGTCATCCCATCTTTGGCAATATTTTCATGGGTCATTGAGTTTATAGTTCATATTCTAGTTCTAAGTCTAGCACTGGCATCTGCTTGAGTATTCTAGCAATTAAACTAATGCTCTACACAAAATTTCCTTCCAAAGAAGATTTTTTAAAGTCTAATTAGACCTCCAGGCTGATCTGTTGTGTTCATATCCGGGTAGTATGTGTATATTATGGCTTTCCAAAGTATATGCATTTGGATTATAAAATGCTGTGTAAATACTGAGCATCAAGATTCATTGCTGGGGGACGGTGCCTGTAGCTCAAAGGAGTAGGGTGCCGGCCCCATATATCGGAAGTGGTGGGTTCAAACCTGGCCCTAGCCAAAAACTGAAAAAAAAAAAAAAGATTCATTGCTGGTATATTTTTGTGTGTAAGGCACAGGCACAAAATGTTTCCTAGTCAGCAAGGTGAACCAATGGTGGGCCTTCAAGGAACCATCACTTTTGAACTCTAATCCTTTCCCACTAGCCAGCTTATGGATAATTTTCTTAAGGAATTAATGATTAATAGCTGTGAACCGAGGCTCTCCCAGAGTCATTCTTCAGTAATTTACATGTCTTCTCCCCATGTTTTCTGTTACCTTACCTAGAGTTATGGTCATCCCCTTGCAAAATGCATGTCATTGACAACCATAGCATATTCTTCTGTACCAAACAGAGGCAGTTGGTCCTGTGGGTAAGAATAGTCTCTGGCACAAGTATGCCTACGTGTCAAATCATTGCTATGCCAGCCACTTTCTAACTATGATATCGTGGGCAATTTAACTTCTTTGTCCTTTGATATCCTCATCTTAAAAAATGAAGACTGAAATTGAAGACTGAAAGATTATTCTTTTTCATTATATTTCATTAGCCTTCATTTCACTACAAGTTTGCTTTAAAAATTAAACAGTTAATTTATGTAAAACATTCAGAACAGTTGCTGGCATGTACTGAGCACTCTGCAAGTGTTGGCTATTATCATTATTATCTAAAAGATGTGGGTTAGTATCACTGCATTCTCTGGTGAATACACCAGGAGAATTTTAATAAGTGGAAACTTATAAATGAACATTTTTACGGGTTATATACAAATTAATCTTGGCAAACTAAATTGTGGAAATGGCATTAGTCCAGAGAGAAGCTTTAAATTCTTCCCATCAAAAGAATGCCCCGCTCTTATTTTTAATTACACACTAGGGAAATAAGATTGTCTGTGCTGTGATGTGCAGTGGGTTTATAGAAAAAAAACAAAAACTCAGCATAATTGGAGGCAGTCATTTGCGAAAGAAAAACCTGTTTTCAAGCACTGATTCTTCTCCAAAGAGACGATTCAACTGCCCCTACTTTGGATGGACAGACATCATTGGGCAGAATATGTCCCAAGCCACCTCAAAGCCAGTTGGCTTCACTTCTGTCTGCTCTATGTATTATTCCCTTCCACTTGTGCACCACTGTTTGGTCCAATGACCTGTGACTGAAGTAATGGGATTGCTTTTTCCTCTAACACCTACAACATGACCCTTGCAGCTGATGTTAGAAAAGATTGGTTGGGACAATTTTCCTTAAAATGTTTATGGAACATTACATCCCAGAAATGTATATAGTACCAAAGAGACCCAGCATAAGCTAATCCAGTTTTCCCACCTAATAATAAGTACCCTCACACTTTCCCTCAAAAGTGAGCCCATCATACCCAGATACTGCACTGCAGACCTGTATCAATATTTTAGGTTAGAGTTTAGGAAGTTGTATTGTTAATAAGCAGTGCAGGTGATTGCTGTGCAGCCAGGTTTTGGAAAACAAGTCAAAACAATTATAGAACCAAACCCAATTTTTGAATTAGTAAAAAATATATTAATGACCATCTTCAAAAAAGAATATAATGAAAATCGGCTCCGCGCCTGTGGCTCAACAGGCCAAGGTGCCAGCCACGTACACCTGAGCTGGCAGGTTTGAATCCAGCCCAGGCCCGCCAAACAACAATGATTGCTGCAGCCAAAAAATGGCCGGGTGTTGTGGCGGGCGCCTGTAGTCCCAGCTACTTGGAAGGAGGAGGCAAGAGACTCACTTGAGCCCAGGAATTGGAGGTTGCTGTGAGCTGTGATGCCATGGCACTCTATCCAGGGTGACAGCTTGAGGCTCTGTCTCAAAAAAAAAAAGAAGAATATAATGAAAAGGAATAATCTTTCAGTCTTCAAATATTCCATTGAGCACTCAGAAAAAAAAATATGCTAACATTTGCTCTGTTTGTGGTCAAAAATTCATTATTATAACCTCTCTACCAATGTAATACTTTTTTTTTTGAAGACAGAGTGTCACTATTTTACCCTCTGTAGAGTACTGTGATGCCACAGCTCACAGCAACCTCAAACTCTTAGGCTTAAGCAATTCTTTTGCCTCAGCCTCCCAAGTAGCTGGGACTATAGGCACCCACCATAACGTCTGGCTGTTTTTTTTTTGTTGTTGCAGTTGTCATTGCTGTTTAGCTGGCCCGGGCTGGGTCCAAACTCGCCAGCCTCAGTGTATGTGGCCAGCACCCTACCCACTGAGCTACAGGTGCCACCCAATGTAATACTCCTGCATTCAGCCAAAGTTCATGTCATATAGTAGATGACTCTAACTTATCTATTATTGTCTTTTTTTTTTGAGACAGAGTCTTACTTTGTCACCCTGGATAGAGTGTCATGGTATCATAGCTCACAGCAACCTCCTCAAACCCTTGGGCTCAAGTGATCCTCTTGCCTCAGCCTCCCAAGTAACTGGGAGTATAGGTGCCCACCACAATGCCCAGCTATTTTTTTAGAGACAGGGTCTCACTCTTGCTCACGCTAGTCTCGAACCTGTGACCTCAAGCAATCCACTCATCTTATCCTCCCAGAGTGCTAGGATTACAGGTGTGAGTCACCAGCCTGTTATTGTCATTTTTATTTTGCCAATGCAGATGCAGAAGCTGAAGCTCAAAGTCTGGTGAATGACGAGAATGGATTATTTTACTAAGGTTACCTTGGTCAAACAAGGTATGACTTTATAGATTATTTCTCTCTGGCCTTCATGTGTCACAACATGTGTCACAAGAATGCTATTGAGAACTCACATGATAGGTCCAAATCAGGTGGAATCCAAGAGAAATTCAAATTTGGCACCCTTTGATGGCAATTTTAGGAATATGCTAAAGAGGAAGGCACTATACTTTAAGGGTATGCTAAACACCCTTAAGAGGAAGACACTATACCTTCTTGTGGAATATCTTTTTTTTTTTTGAGACAGAGCCTCAAGCTGTCGCCTTGGGTAGAGTGCCGTGGCATCACAGCTCATAGCAACCTCAATTCCTGGGCTCAAGCGAGTCTCCTGCCTCCGCCTCCCAAGTAGCTGGGACTACAGGTGCCCGCCACAACGCCTGGCCATTTTTTTTTTGGTTGCAGCCGTCGTTGTTGTTTGGCGGGCCCGGGCTGGATTCGAACCTGCCAGCTCAGGTGTACGTGGCTGGCGCCTTAGCCACTTGAGCCACAGGCGCTGAGCCGGAATATCTTATTTATTAAACTTTGCTAAGAAGTACTGTCTGCCTGCATGAACCAAGGACCCCTGTGAAGTTGTAGATGCCCCATAGTTGAGGTCCAGAGTTATGGCTCAGTGAGTAGGGCTCCGACCCCATATACTTCATTGCTGTGAGCCATGAAGCCATGGTACTTGACCAAGGGCGACAAAGTGAGACTCTGTCTCTCAAAAAAAAATTTTTTTTTTGAGATAGAGTCTCGCTTTTGTTGTCCTTGGTAGAGTGCTGTGGCGTCACAGCTCACAGCAACCTCAAACTCTTGGGTTTAAGTGATTCTCTTGCCTCAGCCTCCCAAGTAGGTGGGACTACAGGCACCTGCCACGATGCCCGGCTATTTTTTTGTTGCAGTTGTCATTGCTGTTTACCTAGCCTGGGCCAGGTTTGAACCCGCCAGCCTGGGTGTATGTGGCTGGCACCATAACCACTGTGCTACCGGCACCAGCCAGAGAGCTAAAAACTATTGACTTTAGGCTTGGCGCTGTGGCTCAATGGGCTAAGGCACCAGCCACGTACACCTGAGCTGGCGGGTTCGAATCCAGCCTGAGCCCGCCAAACAACAATGATGGCTGCAACCAAAAAATGGCCAGGCATTGTGGCGGGTGCCTGTAGTCCCAGCTACTTGGGAGGCAGAGGCAGGAGACT